>OU744321.1:7815249-7890859 GCA_916610145.1 Eristalis arbustorum | reverse complement strand
CATACCTGTACTTTTACCTTCAATGAAGTTTCTTTTAATGTGATTCGAGATACGATGAACTTGTGGGGTAGTGTTATGGTGTACCCTGAATCCAAATTGCTCAGGACGTAGGATATTTTGTGAATTCATGTATGTCACTAATTTATTTTTAACTTCTTTCTCGAAGCATTTGCTTACGGAGCTAAGTAAACTTATAGGTCTGTAACTGTTTGGCAAGCTAGCATTTTTACCCTGTTTCAGGATTCGGATAACTTTGGCAGATTTCCAATCTACAAGGAAATAACTGATCTTGAAGCAGCTATTAAACAAACTTTGAAGAAATTAAACGCATTTTTTAGGGAGATGTCTCAGGTATACATTCTTTAGCCCATCAAAGCCAGATGATTTTTTCGTCTTTAAACAAGAAACTATACTATTTATTTCAGCAAAAGACACAAAGCTGGCACTGTCTTCAAAAGAGCTTATGTTCAGCAAGTGCATGGAGTGCTCAACTGCCGAAGTAGTATTGTTATTGGGAACTATGTTAATAGTCATGCTTCTTCTTCTTCTTCGTGTGGCGCTACAGTCCGGGGTGAACCTGGGCCTCGGTCAACATTCCTCTCCAGCTGGTGCGATCCTTAGCCAGCTGCCTCCAATTTCGCACTCCAAGTTGGTTGAGGTCCTTCTCCACTTGAGTGCGCCATCGGGTTCGTGGTCGTCCTCTATTGCGTTGTCCCACTGGTTCGGAGTCGAAGACTCTTCGGGCTGGAGCAGTGTTGCCCATGCGCTCAACATGGCCTAGCCATCTTAGGCGTTGAATCCGTAGACGCCTGACTAGACTCATGTCGCTGTACGTTCCGTACAATTCGTGGTTGAATCTTCAACGCAAACAGGACCAAAGATTGAACGCAGAACTTTTCTCTCGAAGAGACCAAGTGCGTCTTCATCCGCTCTTGAGATGGTCCAAGCTTTCGCGCCATACAGCAGGACAGGGATGATCAAGGTCTTATATAACGTGAGCTTTGTCTTTCGAGAGAGGGCTCTACTACTCAATTGCCTCTTGAGCCCAAAGAAACAGCGGTTGGCAAGAGTTATTCTGCGTTTAATCTCGGTACTGATGTTGTTCGTACTATTAACTTGGGAGCCAAGGTAGATGAAGTCCTCCACTACCTCGAAGTTGTAGCTGCCTATGGTGACGTTCTGACCGAGTCGTCGATGTTGTGTGTCCTTTCTTGATGACAGCATATACTTTGTTTTGCCCTCATTCACCGCTAAACCCATTTTTGCCGCCTCCGTCTCAATACCAGCAAACGCTTCATTGACGGCTCGCTGAGTTCGGCCAATCACGTCAATGTCGTCCGCGTATGCTAGCAGTTGAACGGACTTTTGGAAGATCGTGCCTCTAGTATTGGCGTGTGAGTTTTGCACGACCTTCTCAAGTACAATGTTGAAAAAGTCACATGAAAGCGCGTCGCCTTGCCTAAAACCTTTTTTCTTGGTGAGTTCGTTTCCGACCTTGATGGAGATTTCTTCATCGTCATCCTGCACAATCTGACGAGTTTGGCAGGAATGTCAAAACTAGACATGGCGTTGTATAGCTCGTCTCTATGCACACTGTCATATGCGGCTTTAAAGTCGACAAATAGGTGGTGGGTGTCGATCTGCATCTCTTGGGTTTTTTCGAGAATCTGCCGTAATGTGAAAATTTGATCGATAGTGGACTTCCCAGGCCTGAAACCGCACTGATAAGGACCTATCAGGTTGTTGACGAATGGTTTCAGGCGCTCACACAGAACGGCAGAGAAGATTTTGTAGGCGATGTTAAGGAGACTTATCCCCCGATAGTTGGCGCAGTCAAAGGGGTCTCCTTTCTTGTGGATCGGGCAAACGATACTAAGATTCCACTTGTCGGGCATGCTTTCCTCCGACCATATCCTACAGATGAGCTGGTGCATGCGCCCAACCAGATCATCTCCAGCTGCTTTAAACAGTTCCGCGGACAATACGTCCGCTCCAGCAGCTTTGTTCGACTTCAGTCTCGATATCGCTACCTTGACTTCGTCTAGATCGGGGGGACGGAATTCTCTTCTATCGTCGTCCATTGCGTGGAGTGGAACATTCTGCCTGACAGCGGTATTGGTGTTCTCTTCGCCGTTAAACAGTCTGCAGAAGTGATCCTTCCAGATTCTCAGTATCGACTGCGACTCTAATACGAGTTGTCCCTCTTCGTTCCGACAGGCTTCTGTCCGATGTTTGTACCCTTTGGATAGTTGTTTCACCCGCTGGTAAACCTTTCGGACATTATTTCTGCCGTACCACCTCTCCATTTCCTCGATCGCGCTCTTCTCATGCTCCTTCTTTTTCTTTTTGAGAAGCCGGTGCTCTTCCCTTCTTTTAAGTTCGTAGTGCTCACGAACCGCTCTCGTCCTTCTATCCAGCGTCGCCTTATATGCTGCTAGCTTCGCTGAATGCGCCTGCCGACACTCGTTGTCAAACCATGGGTTTTTTCTAGGTGGCATTTTAAAACCCAGCACATCAGAGGCAGCTTCTCTAATGGCGTTTTGACAACGGTTCCACTTGTTTCGCCTGGCAGGGTTGGACTCTCTGAGAGCTTAAAGGAGACTCGATCGGAGAAGTTCCCAGCGGTCGATTGCGATTGTAGCTTTCCAACGTCAAACTGTTTTGGTCTTGCTCTACTCCGTTGTACAATCGATATCCGAGTTCTGACCTTGGCTACAACAAGGTAATGGTTCGAGTCGATGTTAGCACCTCGGAACGTTCGGACATCGAGGACACTGGAGGAGTGTCTGACGTCGATCGCAATGTGATCAATTTGATTGACGGTTGATTGATCAGGGGACCGCCAGGTCCCTTTGTGAATGTTGAGGTGAGGGAAACGCGTGCTGGCTACAGTGAGGTTTCGCCCTGTCACGAAGTCCAACAGCCTGAGTCCATTGTCGGACCTGTTGTCGTGTAGGCTGTGTGTTCCTACGACTCTAGCAAAGATTTCTTCCTTGCCAAGCTTTGCATTAAAATCTCCTAGAACGATCTTGGTGTCGTAGCTGGGGCATTGATCGTATGTTCTTTCTAGGAGATCATAGAAGTCATCCTTGCTATCATCGTCTTTGTCCTCCGTTGGGGCGTGGGCGCAAATTAGGCTGATGTTGCCGAATGTTGCCTTGATGCGGATTGTTGTGAGGCGTTCGCTTATGTATCTAAAGCTTAAGACTTCTTGCCTAAGTCTGCCTCGAACAACAAAACCGCATCCAAACAAGCGCTGCCTTCGCTCTTTATAGCAATCGCCGTAATATATGTGGCAGTTTTTCATCCTCTTTTTGCCCGGCCCATCCCATCGCACCTCCTGGATGGCGGTGATGTCAGCCTTATAGGCTTCTAGGGCCTCCGCAAGTTCATCGGCTGCACGTGGTCTGTTCAGTGACCTCACATTCCACGTGCAGAACAGCAGTAGGGTCATCCGTATCCGAGGCTTGTTGCCGTCTCTGAACTAATGAGTGTTTTACACGGTGGGGAAGTTAACCCCACGCGAAACCCCCGAACCTGGAGGACCGGGTCCTGGTTTAAACCCCCGGACAAGGGGTCGCTGCATACATTGGTTCACCTCTAAGCGGCTGCAGTAGAGGTTATCCAGAGGGCGCCGCGAGGAGGCTGTATGTCAACTTGACGTGTGCATTTACAGGGATCGTTGCTGGCATCTCGCCAAGTTGAGAGCAATCAACAACTTTGCCCTGGATGCACAGGCCCATGCCCTCCTAATAGTCATGCTATGGTTGCAAAAAACTCACTAGCCAAAGCGTTTGCTTTATCCTGATTTGATAGCATCACGGAGTTTCCTACTTTAAATGCAGGAATGTGGAAATTTTTCCTTTTGATGACCTTAACCGTGTTCCAAAAGGGCTTACTGGCTTTTGCCAAGTCTTTTAGCTTATAAAATTCAGGATTGGTTTCTAAAGTATGAAATTAATATTTTTATGTTTCTATTAAGCTCTTTCATATGAGAGAGGTAGAAACGATTTCTAGTAGCCATCCAGTCAGATCTTAAAATATTTCTGATTTTTATTAGCTGTTTTATGTGAAACGGCAGCGCATTGTTGCTGTCACAACGTTTAACTTTCTTGGGAACAGAATGCTGAACGGCCTGGTCAATCATAGATCGATTGGTAGCATTGGCTACATCATCTAAGTCACCAATTTGTTGACGCATAAGACGCTTAAATTTGTCCCAGTTGGCATGCTTAAAGCTAAAGACTAGATTATTTGATAGGGCAGGTGTTATTAGAACCTTGCACAACACTGGCAAATGATCTGAACTAAGATCATCAATAACGACGGGTTGGGTAAAAAGTTCCGGAGTATTTGTCAGAAAAATGTCCAAAGTTGACGGGTTTGACCGAGAACTTGTTGGTATGTATGTAGGATGCGGTGGAAAAAGGATGTGGGACGGATGTCTTGAGTTAAGATCAGCAAGTTCATTACCCCAAGCATTTGCTCTCAGGCATCCCCAGCTCCTATGCCTACAATTTAGATCACCTCCCAACAAGAAAATGTCGTTTAAACTTACTAATCGTCGCAGATCATTCCTCAACTCTGACTGATATTGATTTAGCACCCGGGAAATATACAGAAAATATTTTTATTGATGGCCCATTGACAAAAGGAATTTCTAAACCAATATTTTCAATCAGTCTTGTGCCAATGACAGGAAGAATTTTGGGTTGGATAGTTCTTTTAATAAGAATGGCAACACCGCCTCCCCTTTTGTCATTTCTGTCTAAACGATAGCATTTATAATCCTTATTAGATAAGTTTACATCTACACTCAGCCATGTCTCTGTGACTAAACTAATATCTACGTTAAATTTGCTTAAAAAAGCAAAAAAGTCTAACATTTTACCTCGAATGCTTCTAGCATTCCAACAAATTATGTTCAGACTACAATTCATTATTTACCTTGATACAGATACTTAACAGCTAATTGTGCAATGGTATTGAATAGAGGTGTATACAGTGCTTTTACTGTATATTGTGTTTGATAGACAACGGTTCAATACCGTGACTATCGGCGGTATTACTAGTACAGAACTAGAACACCAAGAAATTGAGATATTATCAGCCTTCCAAGCAGACTCACTTGGAAATTAAAATAAAAGTCTTTCTTAGCTGTTGAATTATATCTGAACTGTTCAAACTTTATTGGGCGATATTTATACAGAAAAAATGCTTACTCTAACAAATTACAACAAAAGAAGTTCTTGCGACATACAATAAATCAAATACAATTAATCAAAATAAAACGGGAATGCAAAGTGCATACATTGCACAAATTATTTCAAGTGCGATACATGGAGTAAAAAGTAAAGAAAATTGAGGTGTTGTCTTGCATTGGGGTGAGCTCAGTTCAACTGCGAGCATGTAGGTCCGGTATCACATTCAATGTCAGGTGCCATGCAATTTGATGCTGACGTACTGGGAACGGTAGTGAACATCCTGCCCCCCATTGAACTATGTTCAATCGTTGTGTTGTTTGTTGATTGTGGGCTCGTCTGCGGCAAATCGTTGTGACGTGCTGCGGAATGAATAGTTCTCACATTTCTTGGGGCAGCAACCGGGTACTCAGCGAATACACGGAATTTCCAAAGTAGAACAATTGCTATGACGATAACAATAATTATTCCTGATGAATTTATAATTGTGTGGGGTATCGCATGACGATGCACAATGTTTGGTAACTCCAACTGAGTGTTATTTATCTGGAACGATATTCTTTTTAAATTCATCTCTTGTTCGTCGAACCGAACTTGGTATTGATGTGCTTGGTTCATATGATTATGTATGGGCTCGAAAATTGTATTTTGTGACAACTCACTGAATCTAGTCATCGATGAGTGTACAGTGTTGGAATGATTGTCGTGAGCTCGGAAAGTGATGAAGTCGCTCTTTGCGATGCAATTGGGTTGTAATTTCAATATGCCAGATCCCTCAATCGTGACTGATGTAGCCGAGGCTTTGCATGCTATGTTTAATGATGTCCTTGACGTTACTGCGTATATCCATTGATTGGCATGTAAGAATTTGGTCCATATTGTAATGTTGGGAATTATCTTTAATTGACATGATGATAGATCCTCCATTTTGTTGAGAATATATACTTCGCATTTACTTATTGTAGCTCCTTTTTGATAAATCGGCTGAATTTGTTTACAAAGATGCCTTGTTTTTTCTACAACAATGCAAGTTGATATTTCAGATTCCGTTAATGGGTAATACTGATCATAATGACGGTTGACCGCTAAAAATGTGGATGATGGCATTATATGTATAATTGTCGAATTGATGACTACCGGAATTGGAACTAGTCTGTATAGCTCAAGATCTTCAGAATTTATAAGTGGTAATTTTATTTGAAATATCACATGGTTATTTGTTACTTGTCCAGCAGTTATCATAACTCTGTAAAGTTCCAGTATGTTGTTAGTGCTTACTGGCAGACGGTATATAGGTGATAAACTATTCTTTATCACAATGGCTTGTTGTTTCATCTGTTGTGGAGAAATTATTGAATGACTTATTTTTCCTTGTCGGATATCTGACAGGGCGTTTGTTATTGCTGTTTGAGTGCGTTGAACATTTGATATAAGCAGCGTGATATATAAAGACCATGAGGAAAAGAGTTGTTGAATCTTGAGTTGATATGATTCTTCCGTGTTGTTGTTAATTCGGTTGATCACTTCATTCAGTTGGGTTTGTAATATCCTATGTCGTCGATCCAGTGTTTCTTGATTCTGCTTCATAGTGTTTATTGTTGACTCTACAATTGATGTGTGATTCTTAGAGAGTGCCAGGAGGTAGTCTTCATTGGTTTGTATCTTTCCAATGGTTTCAGACATCTCTTCCGCATACTGAGAATCCAGAGTTCCAAACAAGGCATTTGCCATGTTACCAATTAAGTTAAATGCTCCCCTTTTCGACCGACGTGAGTTCGTATTCATAAAGGTAATGCTATCTTCGTATAATTCATCATGAGTGCGTTGAATGGAATTGGTTAATTGAGTACATAACGTTTTTTGCCGTAATATTTTACAGAGGTGTTGCAATACTCTAGTGCTATTCTCAATTGCCTTTAATTCGCTCCAGTATGGGCTGAGATCATAGTATATAACCAAGTTCCATGTATGAGTTACTAAATTCGATGTTCCAATATTGTCGAAATAAATTCCTGGTTGAGAATCAAATGTGGTGATATTAATTCCACTTGCATTAATTGTAGTTGCCATTGTGCAAGCGATGAACAAAGTGACTAATGCAGTACCAAGGGACATAGCCTTTTTTCGTTTACGTGGTGTGGGGAAGTCCTCGTGGGGTTTGTTGTCTAACGATAGTCTATCTGAATCGTCCACGACATCGTTTTGACGTTTCAAATGGTCAGATGAAGTTGCATCATTAGTTGGATCCGATTGCTGGTGTATTGGGAGCGGTGCTAACCGATGTATGGCCCGACGGAACACCCCGGCTGCTGTTTGCACATCTGCCACTCTGACTAAACCATCTTGTCCCTTTATGGCGTTAATTATTCTGCCTATCGGCCACTTCAAGCTTGGTTGATTATCCTCTTTCATTATGACCATCATTCCTGGTTCTACGTTGTGACATCTTTCTTTCCATTTATACCTGTGCTGCAATTGATTTAAATATTCACTTGACCAACGACGCCAGAACTCATTTTTGACATGAGCGACGAGCTTCCATCGAGTGAGAATTGAAGATTTTTGAGGTGTCGCATCACGATCAATATTGCTAATGATTGGCTGTCCAATGAGGAAGTGTCCTGGGGTAAGAGCTGCAAAATCATTTGGCGATGATGACATAGGTGTTATAGGTCGGGAATTTAGTATAGCCTCGACTTCAATTACAGCTGTCTCCAGTTCTTCATAAGTTAACGATGCTGATGCCAATGTGTGTTGTAAGAGATGCTTAGCAGACTTGACTGCAGCTTCCCACAGGCCCCCGAAATGTGGTGATCTTGGAGGAATGAAATTAAAATCGCACCCCTTCCTTGTGCATGATGATGTTATTTTCTCTCTATCCCTTGCTGAATCAAAAATTTGTTTGAGCTCTGATAGTTGATTTTTGGCTCCCACGAAGTTGGTAGCGTTATCGCAGTATATGTTATTGCAATGGCCCCTTCTTGCCATGAACCTCTTCAGTGCGCCAATAAATCCTTCTGAAGTCAAATCGGTTACCAGTTCGAGATGACAAGCCTTTGTTGCGAAACAGCAAAACACTGATATATATGTTTTTTGAGGACGTTTTCCTCTTAGCTTATAATGTGTGTAGATTGGTCCACAAAAATCAATGCCTGTGTTTACAAATGGTCGTGCTGGTTGAATCCTGTCAGCCGGAAGATTTCCCATCATTTGTGATAACAGTTTCGGTCTTGATCTTGAGCAAAACACACAACCGTGAACGATAGATCGAGCGATCGTTTTGCCCTTGATAGGCCAATATCTTTGTCGAGCAAGAGATAGTATAGTTTGGGGTCCAGCATGCTTGTTTTCCTGATGAACTTCCATTAGCAACAGCTTCGTGAATTGATGAGAGTAGGGTAACAGTATTGGATGCTTGGCGTCATACTGTAATGCCGATGATTCCAATCTTCCACCAACGCGAATGATTCCATCCTGATCGAGAAATGGTGTAAGACTTGTTAGTGGACTCTTCTTTGATACTTCGTTGTATTTTTGGAGATGAATTATGTCATTCTTAAATTCGACACTCTGCATCAATCGAAGCACAACCTTCCGAGCTTGGTCGAGTTCGCTACTCTTTAGAATAACATCATGGGCGTTATCCTTGTGAGTAGTGCCTTCTTCGTTCCTGGATCTCTTGAATCGGAGCATATATGCGACGATACGTATTGCCCCTTGAAATGAGTTTCGATGATTGATAGAACGCAAAATATCATTGTCTGATGACTGCTGAGCTACAGCTCGCAATGCAACATCTTCTTGTTGGATATCTGGCCTTTTTGTGAATTTGGGTGGCCAGATTGATTCTGGTCCATGCAAAAACCTTGGTCCATAAAACCAGAGAGTATGATTTTGCAGTAACTCTGGTGATGTCCCGCGGGACAAAATATCAGCTGGGTTTTCCTTAGAGCCCACGTGTCGCCATTGCTGTGGAACTGTGTGTTCTTGTATTGCAGATACTCTATTAGCTATGAACGTTGGAAGTGTGGCTGATGATGATGTATTAATCCAATTGAGGACTATCTCTGAGTCGGTCCATAAATAGATTTTATCTTGTTGAATTTCCAAATCGGTTTTTAGGCGATGAATAAGTTCTGCCGCAAGCTTGGCTGCGCAAAGCTCTAATCGTGGAATGGTGCACTGATGCGATAACTTGGTTTTCTTGGCAGGAGCTATTCTGGATTTGGCACATAATAAACGCACAACAACTGTATTACTCTTGTCCTGTGATCGAACGTACGTTACTGCTCCATAAGCCTTCTCCGAGGCATCAGCGAATACGTGAAATTGCACATCCTTAGGAATTTTGTGAGAAAAAATGTGCCTGGGTATTTTAATGTTGTTAAGACCCCTTAGACCTTCTCTGTATTTTAGCCACGTTGTTTGCATTTCTTGTGGAAGTGCTGCATCCCAATCGTATTTTAGTTCCCATAGCTGTTGTAAAAATATTTTAGCCGTAACAACAATTGGGGCTATTAGTCCGAGAGGATCGAACAAATGAGCAATATCTGAGTAAGCCGATCGTTTTGTAATACGTTCTTTTCCGACCCATGATGATTTAATGCAAAGATCGTCAGATTTTGGTAGCCAAGTCATTCCAACTGTTTTAACGTGTTCTTCGATGCTGGTGTCGAAATTCAGTTCTGTTTCGCGATCGTTTATTGGAATGTCTCGGATGAGTGATTCATGGTTGGCGCACCACTTTCGAAGCCTAAACCCGGCTGTTTGCAATAATGATTGCAATTGCTCCTGAGTGGCTAGGCATTCACTTAAACTGTCCGACCCAGACATTACATCGTCAACGTAGAAATTCTTTTTTATTGCTCTTGAAGCTAACGGGAATCGGTTCTGATGGTCTTCTGCTAATTGTTGAAGACACTTTATAGCAAGATATGGTGCAGAAGTTGTTCCGTAAGTGACAGTTTTGAGCTTAAAACACTTGAGTGGTTCATTGGGACTGCTTCTCCACCATATGAGTTGGTATTTGGTGTCTTCATCGTGAATCAATATTTGCCTATACATTTTTTCAATGTCTGCAGTAAAAACGTACCTCGGCATACGGAATCTTAAAAGAACCGAAAACACATCATCTTGGATAGTAGGACCAGTTGATAAGATGTTATTTAGTGAGAGGTTAGATGACGTTTTTGCTGATCCGTCAAAGACTACCCTGAGCTTAGTTGTGCTGCTATCCGCCTTGGTTACACAATGATGTGGCAAGAAGTAGTATGGCTTATCTAGTTGTTGGTAATTTACTTCTTCCATGTGTCCAAGCTGTCGGTACTCCTTCATGAATTCAACGTATTTTTCCTTGAGTCCTATTGATTTAGCAAGTCGGCGTTCAAGTGACATGAATCTTTGAAAGGCAACATCTTTTGACTCTCCCAAAATGGTTGGTTCCTCCTTGAATGGGAGTCTCACCACAAATCGTCCATCGTTGTTCCTTGACAGTGTCTGCTTGAAATGAAGCTCACATTGATTTTCGGAGGCTGTAAGCGCCTCACATTAGATGATGGTTCATCTAATCGCCAGAATCTTTCAATTTGATGTTCGAGTACTTCATCTGCACTGCAAATTCCACATAATGTTTTTAGGTTGTTATTGTCATCTATCCTTCCAGCAACTGTCCATCCAAAGACTGTGTTTTGCAACGTGGGCATAGATGTTCCCAATTTGATCTGCCCCACTGAGAGAAGCGAATGATACAGCTCAGCTCCAATGAGGACATCGATTGAACCAGGTTCATTAAATGTTGGATCTGCAAGTGGAATATTGTTCGGAATTGTCCAGGATGACGTATTAAATGGTTTGCTGGGTTGTTTTGATATTATTGTTGGCAGCACATGGGCCTCCATCCTTATGGAAAATGCGTTGATGCGAGATCCTAACTGAATATTTACTCTTCTTTTTGCCTGTTGAGTTTCTCGACCAATTCCCTGAATATGCATTATTTGTGCGATTGGTGTTAAGCCAAGCTTCTTCATTGTTTTTTCCGTGATGAAGTTTAATTGTGATCCAGAATCCAATATAGCCTTGCATTCGATGGTCTTGCCATACTGGTTGGACAAGCGGACAAGAGCAGTAGGGAGGAAAACATAACCTTGACTTCGATAGTTCCCTTGTGCTGCTAAAGAAGTCAATTGATCCGATACCGATGCTGCTGCTGATGATGAAGAATTACTTGTATTGGCTTCTATAGGGTTCACACTTTGTTCTAGATGCAAAAGTGTGTTGTGCTTCTTGTCACACATCTTGCAACCTCTGGAAGAACATTTCGATGATGTATGTCCATCCTTAAGGCAATTTATGCAACTGTTAACACTCTTCACCCACTTAAGTCTTTGGGAAGGAGTCATTTGTAAGAATTTATTACAAGCGAATAATTGATGCTGGTCCTTACATAATTTGCATTGATATTGAGTTGTTCTCGAAGTTGTGGTGAGTGATTTCTGGATATGCATGCGTTTATTTGCAAAATCTACAGATTTGATCTTCCCACCTAATGCCTCAAGTGATTGGAATCTTGTTTCCAAATAGCTAAGAAAATCCTTAAGCTCTTGGAGTTGTCTTGGGTGCTTTAATGACTGTTCCCACAATGTGTGTGTGGTCTTGTCAAGTTTTCTTATAAGTGTGTGTAGAATTATTGGATCCCAAGTACTAGTATCAACTCCTAAGCCCTTTAATCCTAAGAGACATTCCTGAGTTGTGTCATGCAATGTCCGAATTGCAGAAGCGCTATCACATACTATTGTCGGTTGCGACGTTAGTTTGTTAAGTACAGCATTAACTAATAGACGTTTGTTTTCAAATCTATCATTAATGATCTTCCATGCTGCTTCGTAATTTGTTTCTGTTGGTACTATATGGCGAATTAACTTTTCGGCATCACCAATTAAACTTGTCTTCAAGAAGAAGATCTTTTGGCAATTTGCGATGGGTTGCTTGTGTACTACCTCGACAAAAAGATCATGAAATTGACGCCATTTCATATAGTCTCCGTCGAATTTTGGCAAGACTATGTTTGGCAGTTTTAGATTGTTTGGTGAGTTTGTTGAATTCCTCTGCATTGATGATTGCTGCAGAAATCGATTGGATAACTCATATAACTCAATAAGTTTCTGTTGAGTCTGATCTTCTAGTTCAACAAACTGTTCGACATTGTATCCATTGAGAGCCGGGTCTACTGATTGCTCATAAATCTGGTTGTGCAATTGTAGCATTTCATCCCAATAGCGCTCTACTGTTTTGATTTTGATCTGGTAAAATTCCATTGATCTGTTGGCTGTGTCGCCTGTTGTTCCAAGAAAGGCTCTATGTAGCAATTCTTTCACCGCTTCTTGCCTTCGAATTAAGCCGGCAATGTGGTTATTCGGCAGTGACTGTCGAACAAGAGTGGCTGGTTTGTTAATTGACGAGTCAGTGGCTTCTGCAGCTCTTCCTGGACTGACTGGTTTAACTGGGTCAGAGATAGATTCAGGCTGGTTAATCTTGGTTCCCACGTTGACCCCAAGTTGTTCTTCCTTTATTCTATCCAAATTGGACATTATTTTGTCCTTGACTGACTGATACGACTGTTGTATCGTATCGTACAATCCGTTGGCGAAATAATCGTGAGATAATTGTCCTCCGAAATCTGCTCGAATGATGTTATCATTAGCTTCGAATTGATCCCAAAGCTCATTGAGACTATTCAAACGTGCAGTGAATAGCTCTCGTGTTCGGCGATGATGTGGCTCCTTCCATAGATTGGATATGATGCGCTGGATCTCGGTGGCTAATTCCACTTGACGAGATGCCAGTTCGTCCATTGTGAATGTCATGGTGAACGCTTGCGATGAGAATAACTTCACCAGTGTATAGCCCTGGCGAACGCTGTTATTAGATTGCGAATATACACTGCCCCTTACCACTGGTGGGGGGAAGCAAGTTTATATCGCGTTGATTAATGTGCAACCGAGTGTCTGAACTCTGGTAACGCTCTTGTTGAGTTGATGATTTGCCCCTTACCGCTGGTGGGGGGAAGCAAATCACGTCGGGGTCACCAAAATGTATACAGTGCTTTTACTGTATATTGTGTTTGATAGACAACGGTTCAATACCGTGACTATCGGCGGTATTACTAGTACAGAACTAGAACACCAAGAAATTGAGATATTATCAGCCTTCCAAGCAGACTCACTTGGAAATTAAAATAAAAGTCTTTCTTAGCTGTTGAATTATATCTGAACTGTTCAAACTTTATTGGGCGATATTTATACAGAAAAAATGCTTACTCTAACAAATTACAACAAAAGAAGTTCTTGCGACATACAATAAATCAAATACAATTAATCAAAATAAAACGGGAATGCAAAGTGCATACATTGCACAAATAATTTCAAGTGCGATACATGGAGTAAAAAGTAAAGAAAATTGAGGTGTTGTCTTGCATTGGGGTGAGCTCAGTTCAACTGCGAGCATGTAGGTCCGGTATCACATTCAATGTCAGGTGCCATGCAATTTGATGCTGACGTACTGGGAACGGTAGTGAACAAGAGGTCTGCATGAATGTTCTCATTTGAATTTTCTTACAGTGTACAGTACTTCAGGGTACTCTATTAATTGAAATCATTCGGTATAGTCTGCACTGAAAATAAGTACTGCTATTCGAGAAGCAAACATTGTACAACATTCGATCACCTGATAACGAAACGAATACACTGTTTGATTTCGGTCTGATTCGTGGGTGCTTTACTCAAATGAATCAAGTTCACGCATAAGTGATCAAAACACACCAAGTACACCGAGTACACCGAGTGCACCGAATAAAATACAAAAGAATTGGCTGCTGTCTCTGTCTCTTACTTTCATCGAGTGTAGGAGTTATGATCGCATTATTTATTAACAAACGATCAGAGCCAGTGAAGTAAAAATAAGTTCACGCAGTAAAGAGGGCATGACACTGCATTTTTCGCCTTTCTGGTCTATGTGTAGTATGGAAGTTACCGTATGATTCTCCATTCTTTGAAGACGCGTTATAGAATAAAGACCTGTAACAAGAACGAGCTCCGTGACAATAAAAACACAAATGTGACTTTTTTTGACAGGTTTATTGTATTACAGTGGTGGCACATGCATCAACTAGAGTTCCCCCTTTTATACAAAACAATTTGTAAAATATTAGCTAGAGCTTCGGAGTGGGTCTTTTCTTCGGCTAGACAGTTGATCTCAAAAAAAGTAGTGTCATAAGTTCCAACTAAGTTTTGGTAAACCAATTAATGTTCTTAAATTATAATGCTAACAAAACCGAAATTTGTATTAATTTCAATGAACATTGAAATACCTAATATTTTGGAAAAAATACACATAATACATACATATACAACGTTCATAACCCTTTATTTTATTTCAATGTATTGCACATCCTTATTATTCTGCTACATTGTGAATACACTAAGAATAATGAGTTTACATAATAATGATAATAACCCAACATGTACTCGGTGTACTGAAAACTGGTTTCAAGACATTCATTGCAGACCTCTAGTATTGAACTGCTCTGCTTTAGTGCAACATCTCACTAGCAGCGTAATCATCGCAGCTGTGAGCGCATTGATCTCTCCATGGAAAAAAGTGCATTAACCCCAGTAGGTCCACTGCTGCTGTTGTTGTTGTTGTTCGTCCAAGCATTTGGTAGATTATTACAGCTGACAGCTGAATGGGACACAGCGCTACTCTTTCGTTGAGTATTGAGAGAAAGCTTTTCCGGCTAATGCATGACTGATAGGTGGATTTGTGCGTGCCCATGCAGTTCACACATTTAATGTTTTTGGAAACACATTTTGGTTTCGTGGTCATCAGAGCAATTCCCGCAATACGTTTTAATGCGACCATTAGCATTGTGTTAATTTATATTTTTGTCGCCAAGCAAAGTCCCATTTGACTTGTGTTTTGAAAATGGATCGAACATTTTTTTTAAGTTCACTGAGTCTAACCGAACCCATTTCGAGAAAAACAATGTAGAACACATCAGTAAAGTTCTCATATTTCTTTTTAATGATCTTAATGTTTTGACATTTGAGTCCGTGTTCAACCAGTTCTTTTTTTAATGAATCGATTGGAACTTCGTCCAGACCATACAGCATGACCTTGAATGACCGTGCTGATGGTAAATCGTGGGAGAAGAATTGCCGGTTCTTTGTTGTAACACGGAACGAACACTGTTAAAACCATCGATGTTATCGCACATGATTTTAATGCCAATAGTTATTTTTTTTATACAATAGTTGTTAATATTTGCTTCGCGAAGCAAGTTATACACACTATCACTCGTTTTTTGCAGAATTCAAATTGGAGGAATTTTTGATTTTCTATCAGATATTGGCGGGGTAACAATCTTATCACACTCAATATCATAATCAGCGTCCACTAAACTTTGGAATGGTTGGAACATACTAGCACTAGAGTTTATAACTTTAGAACTCATTTTTGGTGATTTTGATTTTGATTTTGAAGACATGGTCTCTTCAAAATAAGGAGATCGAGCTCTTTTGGAAATTTTGTTGTTTGAATTTACTGCACAGAATGAAAGACGTCACAACGGTTTGAAACCAAAACGACGACTGCTTGTCAGCTTCGCACTGTTTTCCTCACTCAACTTAATGAGAGAGGAGTCGTTTCGCTTGGGTGACAATTGCTTTTGTTGTTGTTGTGAGCGCACACGTCTTGTTTCGAGAGGAATTGTTGCAGTATTCTAGAAGCACACAGAAGCAAAACGAAAAAATGCAAAATAGTGAAATGAACGGGGGATGAAAACCTTAGTCGGCGATGTCATTGTCTGCCATTGAAGACGACAAGGCCGATGTTGTCAGATCGCCTTTTTCAGATCATCTCGAAGTTGAGCGTTGCACGCGGTTCTGCAAGTCGTTGTTCGGGAGAACAGTTTCATTCACCTTGTACACTTCTTGAAAACTGCACCAAATTAATTAACTTTTCCTTGCGGATCTTAGACCCCAAAGAAGTTATCGAATACGGAGTTGTTTGGATCGATACCTGCTGTAGTGAGTATTTGCTCATTATCGTTTGTGTTGGTCAGCTGCAGTCTTGCGTCAAACAGCAGAAGATCCAACTACGTCATTTTGTTTCATTCATTTTGAAGTCATTTTTATTCCATTATTCATTATAAACTTAAATACTAGACAAAATGCTTAAAAACTAGTTGGACGTACAATATTTCTACCTCTTACTTACTGGTCCTTAGCGGGCACTCTAAACTAAACGTAAGCTTAAACTATGTCTTTCGAGTTAAGCTAACATTTAATTTGCTTAATAGATTACATAATAATAGTATGACTAATATGGCTGGAAAAGACCCAAGAAATGCAAATCGACACTCACCATCTGTTCGTCGATTTCAAGGCCGCCTATGACAGCGTGCATAGAGACGAGCTATACAACGCCATGTCTAGTTTTGACATTCCCGCCAAACTCGTCAGGCTGTGCAGGTGGTGATGATGGTGAACTCCCGCTGGTTTTAGACAAGGCGACGCGCTGTCATGTGATTTCTTCAACATCGTCCTGGAGAAGATCGTGCGAAACTCACACGCCAACACTAGAGGCACGATCATCCAGAAGTCCGTGCAATTGTTAGCATACGCCTATGACATTGACGTGATTAGCTGATTGACGAACTTAGCGAGCCGTCAGTGAGGCTTTTGCTAACATTAAGACGGAGGCGGCTAAAATGGGTCCGGCGGTGAATGAGGGCAAAACGAAGTATATGCTGTCCTCAGAAAAGGACATACAATATCGACGTCTTGGACAGAGCGTCACAATGGGCAGCCATAACTTCGAGGTAGTCAAGGACTTCACTTACCTCGGCTCCGGAGTAAACTGTACTAATAACATCAGTACCGAGATCAAGCGTAGGATAACTCTTGCCAACCGCTGTTTCTTCGGGCCCTAGAGGCAATTGAGTAATATAGCCCTCTCTCGAAGAACCAAGCTGACTAAATACAAGACACTGATAAGCCTGCTATACGACGCGGAGGCATGGACAATCTCGAAAGCTGATGAAGAAGTCCTTGGTCTCATTGAGATAAAAGTTCTACGCACGATTTTTGGTCCTGTTTGTGTTGACGGGTTCTGGAGGAGAAGATTCGATCATGAACTGTACGCGCTGTACAGCGACGTGAGCCTAGTTATGCGTCTACGGATCCAACGCTTACGGTGGCTAGGTCATGTAGAGCGGATGGACACCACAGCTCCGGCCCGAAGAATATTCGAATCCGAGCCTGTCGGGCAACGCAACAGAGGACGCCCGCGTTAAAGGTGGCGCACCCAAGTGGGGAAGGACCTCAACCAACTTGGTGTGCGAAACTGGGTCCACCCCGGACTGTAGCGCCACACAAAGAAGAAGGAGAAGAAAATTTTTTAATTTATTAAGAAAAACTTAAAACTTAAAACTTAAAAAAAAATTTATAAACTGAACGGCTTTTAGTTAAAACGTACATACTATCTTAAAATAACTTATAACAACCTTAAATAAAACACATACATACATATATATGCACAAGTATTTTTAAAATACTACATACATGCGTTTACACATCAGTACACACAGGTGTAGAGTTGTGTATACTTTTTTTTCTATATGTACGACTTACAGACTACCTTAAACACTACCCTAATATATGAAGGTTGGCCATAAGTTTTAGCAGCAAAATTACCGCCGCAAGACTGACCGACTGCTTTCCAATTCGGGGATACGCACTGCTCATTTTTAACCCGGATCCAACAACGACTTGCTTGACACTGTGCAAGCAGAACCAGCTGTAAAGCATGTCCCCTCTGTAGTTGGGTACTGTGTTTCCCCAAGGCAAGACTATCGTAAGTACTCTTCGTCTGCACAGCCAAAAAGCGCCAGATTTTTATCCAGAGTTGACTTCCAATGGATCGTGTGCTCTTGGAATTAATGTTGGCGCCACTATCTAGCTTTTTCGTACTCCTCATGACAGACGCCATTTGAGCGAACGCCACTTCAGGTGTGACGGGTAATAGCGATCGGCAATTGCCAATAAGGCAATCGATTAATTCGATTGTTCTCGCAATTGCAATTATTCGAATTCAAATTGAGCGGAGTCGATTGTTGATTTTCGATTCTTGAAGGAACGATTCCAATCGTCAACGAATAACGACGGTTCAAGTCGGATAGAGATTGTTAAATTGTGTGTATTCGCAGATTCTTGAAGTCGGAGAGAGGTTGTTGATTGTATCATGTGTGCATTTGGTCTATTTGGTCAGGTGTATTGCTGGAACAACTTTTTTATTCACAATTGCCCATCGCTTTTTCATTTCGTTTAACTAATAACAATTTAAAAATTACATTTATGAGAGTGAGAGTTGCGAACGACATCCCGTTCGTATTGAAGTCGCCTATCCATTTTTCGGTGAACTTACTTACTTACTTAAGGTGCCGCTACAGTCCGGGTGGACCTGGGCCTCAACCAACAAGCGTCTCCAACCAGCTCGATATTTTGCTAGCTGTCTCCAGTTTCGCACTCAAAGTTGTTGAGGTCCCTTTTTACTTGCGTGCGCCACCTGAGTCGCGGTCTTCCTCTACTGCGCCGTCCCTCGGGGGTGGATCCGAAGACTTTTCGGGCCGGAGCATTGGTTTCCATCCGCTCTACATGACCTAGCCATCTCAATCGTTGGATCTTCGCTCTTTTTTCTAAGTCGATGTCGCTGAACAGCCCGTATAGTTCGTCGTTATATCTCCTCCTCCACTCACCATCTATGCAGACGGGACCAAAAATCACCCGAAGAATTTTCCTCTCGAAGCAACAAAGAGCTGCTTCATACGCTTTTGACAGAGTCCATGCCTCCGCGCCATATAGCAGGACTGGGACGATTAAGGTCATGTAAAGCGTTACCTTGGTTGTTCGAGAGAGGGCTTTGTTTACCAATTGCTTTCTTAGCCCAAAGAAGCACCGATTGACAAGAGTTATTCTTCGTTTGATTTCAGCGCTGGTTCCTAGGTAGACAAAGTTTTTGACTTCCTCAATGTTATATCTGTCTGCCGTGACGTTCTGACCGAGACGTCAGTGTTGGGTGTCCTTTCTCGTTGACAGCATATATTTGGTCTTACCCTCGATTACCGCTAAGCCCTGCGTTCTTCCGATAATGTCAATATCGTCGGCATACGCGAGTAGTTGGACGGACTTTTGAAAGATTGCTCCTCTGGTGTTGGCGTTCGAGTTTTGAACAATTCTTTCAAGAACAATGTTGAAAAAGTCGCATAACAGCGCGTCGCTTTGTCTGAATCCTTTCTTGACATCAAAGGTCTCGGCTAGGTCTTTACCGAACTTGATAGAGCAGCGTAAATTCTTCATCGTCACAAACGGACGAGTTTGGTAGGGATGCCAAAACTAGACATTGCTTTGTATAACTCGTCTCTATATATTAAAATCCAAGAACAGGTGGCGGGTATCGATTTGTTGCCAATGGGTTTTCTCGAAAATCTGCCGAAGTGTGAATATTTGGTCGATGGTGGATTTTCCTGGAGTAAAGATACACTGGTATGGACCGACCAAGTTGTTGACGAATGGCTTTAGGCGTTCACACAGTACGGCAGATAAGATCTTATAGGCGATGATAAGGAGACTTATCCCCCGATAGTTGGCGCAGTCAAAGGGGTCTTGTTTCTTGTGGATCGGGCAAACAATGCTGAGGTTCCATTCATCGGGCATGTTTTCCGCCGACAATGTTTTACAGATGAGGCTGTGCATGCTCCTTACCAAATCATCGCCTGCGGCTTTAAAAAGCTCGGCGGGTAGGCCGTCAGCTCCAGCAGCCTTGTTGGATTTCAGTTAAGATATAGCAATCCTCACTTCTTCATCGTCCCTTTCATTGAGGTTGAATAGTTCGTTCTGCCTGACAACGGAATTTGGTTCTTCGTCGCCGTTATACAGTCTACAGAAATGGTTTCTCCATATTCTCAGTATCGACTGTGACTCTACTACGATGTTCCCGTGATCATCCTTACATTCTTCGGTTCGGAATTTATAATCTTGACTGGTTGACTTTACCCATTGGTAAAAATTCCTCACCTCATTCCTGCAGCAATATCCCTCTATTCTGCCGATTGCGCGCTTCTCATGCTCCTTCTTTTTCCTCCTGAGAAGCCGGTTTTCGTCTCTCCTCTTCTGCTCGTAGAGCTCCCGAGCAGCTCTTGTCCTTCTTTGCAGTGCCGCTTTGTATGCTTCTTGCTTGGCTGCATTCGCCTGCCGACACTCATTGTCAAACCAGGGGTATCGTTGTGGTGGCGGATTGAAACCCAGCACATCGGAGGCGGCATCTCTGATGGCTTTTTGGCAATGCTGCCACTGCTGTTCAATACTTTATGTTGGCGGCGTAGGATTTCTTAAGAGGTTAAGGGAGACAGGATCGGAAAAGGATTTGGCAATCTCTTGCGGTTGTAGCCGGCCGACGAAACATATAGACCTTCCTTAATCAAATGGCTGGCTTTTCTTTGGGAATGAGCCAACAAGCTCATTGCCCTGAGCTAAGCCGCGATGTTTCTTGTTGCACTCGCAACACAGGCTGGTTGATGTGCGCGATGGAGCTGATGCACCAGTAATCGATAGGGTTTGTTTTAAACGTTGAATGAGATCTGTTGAAATAGACCGGTGGTACAGACAAATCAGGCGGTAAGTCAATAAATTATATTTGCAGCTAGGAACTCTAACAGCTCCTGCTAATTAACTCGTAACAAACCGACACTCTCTTCTGACATTCTGATAAAGTCATGCACCGCTGATAAACTTTTCGGTGAAGCCTACAGAAGTTGCAGAACCAGGGGAACTTTTAGGAATAGCGTAACCGATTGAAAAAAGCGAACAATATCGGTTCTCTTTTACAGGAACTATCATCTGCCCTCACTTCCCGAATTTGATGCAAATATAGAGCCATACTTTGTCAAGAGCTCTTTCACCGCGAACTCTACCAGCTGTACCAAGTACCTTGGCTCAGCCACATCGAGCACATGGACACTAATGCTCCAGGTAAGAGGGTCTTCGAATCTGAGCCTCCTGGTTCGAGAGGGAGTGGAAGACCAAACCTCCGGTAAAGAGATCAAGTCATCGTGTAATACAGCTTGGTTGTGATGACTGGATGCAGCGTTCCCAGGACCGTCACCGATGGAAGGCAGCAATTACTCAGGCTCGGGCTCTTCAGGGTCACCGGCTTCACAACTAAGTATTGTAAGTAAATGAAATCGATATGACATTCAATTTGCATTGATTAGAACAGTTATATAAATTTCTATAATTAAGAGAATTAATTAAATTAGGAGGAGACACGAATGATGCGCAGTGTATAACCGCGGTCTGTAATTCCCACAACAAGAATGGTCGAAACATAGGTTTTCAATTCCGCCTGGACGAGATCAAGATTTATTCAAAATACATTTTTTTGATATTATTACATGTTTTATTTAAAAAAAATGATACTAAACTTTAGAGTATCTTAAAACCATTGGAGATTTGTTTAAAAAAAACTTGGCTTTTACATTCGTTTTCACTTGTTTTCTTCTTTTACTCATTACATCATTGTTTCTTTGTTTTGTCAATTATAACTCTTACGTCTTTCTATTTCTAATTATTATTCGATTCAGATTATGATAATAATCGCTTATTAAACAATCAAGAATTATCTAAAGGTTGTTTTATTTTGATCAATTGCCTTCAATTTCTCATTTTTCGTTTCTTTTTATTTTGTTCCTCTTAAGTTGTCCTAATAAATTTTACAAGGATGATAATCAATAATTATTCTATACATTCTAAAATAAGAGATTTAATTACATGTACTATTTGTTTGCTTTTGTTTTGCTCTCGAATTTTATATGATTTTTATGTACTTTTATATGAAATCTTCTCGCAATAAATTGTTTGCATGTTTTTGTCGTTCCTATCGGTTGAAACTTACAAATCTAATCTCTACATATATTACAAAATCTGCAAACATTTATTTAAATATTAAAAGTACATTTCTGCTTTCATGTCATACAAATCAAAATAATAATATATGCATTTGTTTGTGTATATATAATGAAATTGTGATCGCATTTGTTACAATAAAATGTGTTAAATAATAAAATCTACCATTAGATGGATGGATACGCTGAAGAAGGCATTAGGAGCGCTTGTTTCTCGAAAATTTATTTATCTATCTTTTTCAGTGTTAGTTTTCCCTATGGCTATATATCGATCTGTATCACGCCAGCTGCCCAGTGAGATTTAATTTTACAAATGGTTTTGAATTACAGCGCCCTTACTGCGTGGTATTTTAAAAGAATTTCAAATCACGAACACATACTGAATTTAGGGGGCTATTAGAATATGCAAGACTAACTTTAAGGTGAAAACAGAAATGAAAGTACTGTTATTTATCAATGAGGAATATGCTCTAATTAAAATGACTTTGTCAAATGACTCTATTAGCCTTCCACAATCATTGGAGAATATTTAATAAATCAGAGAACGGTAAGAAAATGCAATAAACGACAATAGATTCTACAGCCAATAGATAAGATTTTCCTAGATTTTTGTACTTTTACAGATTTTTAGCGAATGTTGCAAATGTAATTTTATGTTTACATGTTAACGCAGTTACAGCTTTTGTCTTACAATACATGCGGCGTGTAACCCTCAAGATGAGAATTGAAAGTAATACATTCGATTTTATGGTTTTGAATGTTTCAGAGCATAAGATCAAAATCCCACAACATATAACACCACAATTAATATAAACATTCGCGTTAAGAATTCATCCGAGTGTTATTTAATATACACTTCTATCGTAGAATACACTGTTTTCTGAGATTCTCTTCATTCACACGATTCACTTTCGCTTGCCTAAGCAAACCAAATACATGAGCGAAGTAGGAAAAATGGGTAGTATATTCTTATACTTGAATGCAGCTTTGACAGCTGTTGGTGTGTTTTCTAAAATTCAAAATGTTATTCGTTCTATTAAGTATTAATAACTCTTTCATATTTGTTAGCCTTTTATCTGAATACGACAGCATTTTCATATCTTTTGGTTGTCTTCAAAACGAAGATTAATGCGAGCTGGAAGACATTTTCACTGGATTCTTCACAACAAACGCCTAAATAAGCAATGAATTTGCTGCGTTTAAGAAATGTCAAATTTTGTAAGGGGATTACGATCGACAGTTTTTTACCATGGCCTCAAAACGCATTCACGTTATCGACAAGTGAACGATTCTCAAAGTTGTGAATTTTATTGAAGCGTTCCTCCCGGCCTATTCTACGATAGGGGTGATAGATAGCTGGAAAAAAATACAAAAAAAATCATGGCCTCAACTAGTTTGCAATACTTCCACTGTTTTCATATGAACAAATTAATAAAATGAAATGAAAATCTAACTTATGGTATTTAAGGTAGCTTACGTATTTATCTTAAAATGCGTACCAGGAAAGTCAAAAAAACAATATTAAGAGTCGGGTGCAATGAAACAATGGAATAATTAATACCTTCTAGCTCCGAAATATATAAATATATAGAAACCATTCAGGTAAAGCAATAATATAGAGAGATCATAAATGGAAAATTGATGTATTGTTTTGAAATTGGTATATGGGAGTGTTGCAGAGCTCTACTTCTTTTTGACTGAAATACATGTTTAGTATAGGTGATTTCATTGCATAATACATGTAATGGCAATGATTTTTTCGAAGCCAACGAGAAAGGTCAGGCAGGTGGTGGCACAGAGATAATTCTACACTGATTCTGTAGGAAACTGGAATTATTGGCAGTCGGTGACCATTTGAAGACAATTGTTTCAACGATAGATTGCGATTCTTAAGCAATTATGCTTATTAGAAGAAGACATTGTGGTTACCTTTGTAAATATTAAAAGTAATATCATGTTTCCTTGTCGCATTGCAAGCTCACTAAACCAGCCTGACATAAAAAGGTAAACGTGATGTCATTTTCGGCATAATTAAATCTGAGATCATGTAGTCATGCTTAGGAGAGCTGATGGATAATTAAAATTTCTAAGCTCTCGTTTTCTAAAAAAATGTTAATGTTCCTTTCGCATTTTTATTTTTTTATTTTTATTCTTGAATTTCGATTTAATTCTAGTTGTAAAATTGTATTGCTTATCTGTTTCCTTGTCTATGTGTTGCTTTTTATTTGTTTTATGAGTTGTGCTACATTTGATTACCTATAATGAACCGATTAAATTCATATATATATTGTACATAATTTTGTTTCGAAATAATATCACTTTTTGTTGTAATCAATCATAACATAGCCCTCTAACTCTATAATCGAAAGTTCTGTTTTATGTAATGTATGAATAGATATGAAGCAGTTCACCTGTTCATAAATAATAATTTATAAGCTGACAAAATATATGAAATGAAATTGAGACATTTTAAAGATTTATAAATAAATTCATAAGGATAATTGTATATATAAGTTTTATATAGTCGACAAATTTTACATAATTTGCGATGAGAAATATTTAGTTGAATTATTGGCCTCAGGAGTAACTGCAATTAAAGATTTTAGTTCTAAATTAATCAATTTTTATTCAGAGTAATTTTATATTGCCCATACATTACACATTTGTGGGAAAATTCATTTGTAACCAATTTTAAAATTCAATATTTCGTCTTTGGATATGCTGAACATTAGTTAACCTTATAAGTGAACTGGTATAATGTAATTACATAAACCACGAGGATTCACGACTATGCGCAGCTTTGTTTAGCACATTGCATCAGAAGACAATGAGAGATTCAATGTATATAGCCAAGTTGTTTTTTACCAGTTTTCTTGGCAAAGCAAATAAAACAAAAATAGTGTGTCCTTTAACATATTACAAATAAAACATAACATAAGCCGAAAGGCACAAAAAATGTACGATAAGAATAGCTTAGAGTACCCGTATAGGGTCAGTAGGTTAGGTGTAAGAACATTTGCTAAGTTAGGCTAGTTTTAAGCATTTTTGTCTAGCATGTAAAAAAAAGTGATTCAATGTCCTATTCTGAACTGAATTTTTAGGAAGTGTCCAAAGAAAAATGCGGCTATTTATTGTGTGTGGGCATAAATACTGCAGAAACTCCTGCACGCTAAGGTACAAATGAATATTGTGACTTTGAAAACAAATATTACTTGGTAACATTCAATTTTTAAAGAACAAATATCTTGAGAAGATCCATACCTATTTGAATTGTGATGTGTTTATCGCAAATTTAGATACTAATAAATAAAACTGAAAGGTTAACTGCTTTCATTGTTTTTTACATTTGCATTTGTTATTTTTTCTCTTTTCGTTTGCAATATGTATGTCTTTTTTTCTTGCTTAGTATATTTTTGAAAAGTAAAAACAATGCTCCAAAATGATTAATACTTATTGCTTAACACTATATTTTAATTCTGATTTTATTTTTTACGATTATAACAATAGCTTATTTCATAAATATATTTTATAATTGAGACATACTTGAATAATTGTTAAATATGTAGAAATATATACATTTTGTATGTTTAACATATATTTATATATATATGTATATATAAGATATATATATAAATATACATAAACTATTATTATTTATATTATATGCTCTAATACAAACGCTAAATTATGGTGTCCAACTGTCGTGCTTGGTGTAATATTTTTTTTTGATGTCCCACTAAGGTTATTCCCATATCGGAAAGCTGTTGAGCTGTAAGTCTTGAAATCTAAATTGACATAAAATATAATGAAGTTAAAAAAATTTACAAGAATACATTCATTTCAAAATTACCTGCTGCGCGGTTACTAAATTTGCTTCTTTAAAATGCTGCGAATACCTTGACATTTTTATACTTTCCAGCCAAAGATCAGTACTAATGAATATATTATGACCACGTTGCGTATCGATGATATGTGTTCCATCATTATCAGGTGAATTTCTTGTTGTAAGCAGTGCCTGAGGCTGACGTGCCAAATTATCTAACGTGGATACTATACTTGCAAATGTTGGTCTATGCGTTCGCTGTTTTTGCCAGCAATCTAGCATAAGTTGATAGAGTGCCTCAGGGCAATCCATTGGAGCTGGCAGTCTATATCCTTTTTCTATGCTTTTTATAACATCCTATAAATCAGAATCCACAATACGATATTGGTAATTGGATAACTATATATATAACTCGCAATTACCTGATTTGACCAATTCCAGTATGGACGTTCACCATATGACATAACTTCCCACAATACTACGCCATACGACCAAACATCTGATGCGGATGTGAACTTTCTAAAGGCTATTGCTTCAGGAGCCGTCCAACGGACTGGAATCTTTCCACCCTACAAGTATAAAACCAATTAAAATTATTTTCTTTTGTTTCAGTCATATGTCTTACTCTTGTGGTATATGCATCACTAGCATTTTCAATTTCACGCGAAAGTCCGAAATCCGCAATTTTACATACAAGTTGAGCATTTACCAGGACATTACGAGCTGCCAGATCTCTATGAACATAATTCATATCACTTAAGTATGACATCCCACTAGCAATGCCACGCAGCATTCCAATCAGTTGTAACGTTTGAAATTTCCCATCGTTAGCCCGAAGAAATGTGTCTAAGCTACCATTTTCCATGTATTCTGTTATTATCATAACAGGATTCGATCGTGTGACAACACCCTGAAGATAGATTACATTCGGATGATCGAACTGACCCATTATTGATGCTTCTGTTAAAAAGTCACAACGTGCTTTTTCTGAGGAACCTATTTGAAATATATCTTTTAATACGTTTTATTTGTGAAAACTATGTATAACGTGTGAAATATCTTAAAGTTAAATAATAAAAAAGAAAATAAATGCAACCACTACGTTTCCATAGAATCAATGAACTGGGAAACATTTCGGGAATACATTTTAAAAATCGAATTACCTGGCTTCAGAGTTTTTATTGCTACATCGATATCTTGAACAAAGTTCGGTGGTATTTTCAGACGCCCGCGGCACACATCACCGAATTCACCTCCACCTATTACCAAACAAGAGAGTGATATTCAGTGCCTTTTAAGAAAGTTATGTAATTTAACTCACCGATTATAGCTTCGATTGTGATATAGCTGGCATCAATCTCCCTAGCAAACTCTCGGATAGCTTGATTAGGATCCTCGTAAGTATGTGGATCCACATAGCTTCGACTTGTGCCAAATAAAGGTGTTGTCACTGAAATATTATTTAGTGGTCGATAATATCTATATGTTTCGGTAGTTGCTACACGATTTGAAGTTATGTATTTTAATGTTGTCGCATTTTAATTGTATAAACAGTCAACCAATAGGCAATTGATTTCATAAGCAATAATAAAAACATTCCACATCATAAACCAAGCCACATGAAATATTTGTTATAACGATAGTACCAGCAAAAAGGGTTTTTGTGAGAAAGTAAAATTAAAGGATTCAAAAATGAAAAAAAAAAAAATAAAAGCGAGTTAGTTATGTAGATTAACAGAGACCGTAATTAAAAGCAAATAACATAATTAAACAAGAAATAAAAATTACCATTTGATTGAATGGTCTTAACAATTGGTGTGGTATCCATGGCGTGAACTAAAATTTAAAACAAAATAAAAAGATAAAATAAAAGTAAATATATACTATTTCCAAGTTATCATGCAATTTACTCTCGTCTTATGTAATTGTGATTGATTATCGAGCCTCTATTGCGTCATCTAAATGTTAAGATATGCTGTATTTTGTAAGTCCCAATCAGTGAAACTGTGTAAATTGTCAGGAAACTATTTACGTATTTCCTGAGTAATTTATATAAGCATATGATTCTCATGAAACATCTACAACCATTTGCAAAAGCCAAAGACTGACATTTTGGGTTTCATGTCATTTAGTTGTCGCCTAAGTTCAGTATTACGAAAATTGATACAAAACTTAACAAGTTTTCATGATATCCTGAATGTGATCATGAAGTAAACATTGCAAAGTTAACACAGGACGAGTGTTAAGAAAATAGGAGAGGCTTGGAAAGGAGATACCCACACTTGGCTTAAATCTGTGAACATCATAATGAGAAGGAAAGATAAAGTAGGACAAAGCATCTGTATGATACGGCTTAAGAAAGAATCTACCTATATTTTCCAAAATTGGGCTCGACAGTAAGCTGATGGGCATTTCTAGACGCATGTCTATTCCGGTTGGATTGTTTAAGAGGACCAATACAACTGGTCATTTCAGCTGAGCACTGCTGTGGAAGTATGGAAAGAATTAAGGGATATAAGAAACATCACGCCATTGTTCAAGAAATGGAATTGATTCAGTGGTGGATCTGACTCTCACCCCTTTTGCGAGAGTCAAATATCAATCAATTGATAATTGATAAATTTGTCAATCAATGAACTGTTTGACAATTGTGAATAACTGACTGCTGTGTCTCACATCATATTTGATACCTCTATTTCAAAGGTCATAAATTAAACGATAAAAATATCATTTGTGATGTGTGGTCTTCTTCGGTTTAATTTAGTGAAATTAAAACTTTTTAACTAAAACAATAAACTAATAATAAGTTAAGTTTTTTGTGGTTTGACGATGATGAACAATCTTCAGTTTTTTTAACTCTCCGAAAAATAATGCAGTTAAGAGAGAAAAAGAGTTAAGAGAGCTCGACAGGTTCATATTCGAAGATTCTTCGGGCCGGAACTGTGGTGTTCATACGCTCTACATGACCTAGCCACCATAGGCGTTGGATCCGTAGACGCCTCACTAGGCTCATGTCGCTGTACAGCCCGTACAGTTCGTGATTGAATCTTCTCCTCCAGAACCCTTCAACACAAACAGGACCAAAGATCGTGCGTTGAACTTTTCTCTCAAAGAGACCAAGGACGTCTTCATCCGCTTTCGAGATTGGGCATGCCTCCGCACCGTATAGCAGGACTAGGATGATCAGTGTCTTGTATTTAGTCAGCTTGGTTCTTCGAGAGAGGGCTCTATTACTCAATTGCCTCTTGGGCCCGAAGAAACAGCGGTTGGCAAGAGTTATCCTTCGCTTGATCTCGGTACTGACGTTATTTGTACAATTTACTCCGGAGCCGAGATAAGTGAAGTCCTTGACTACCTCGAAATTATAGCTGCCCATTGTGACGCTCTGCCCAAGACGTCGATATGGTATGTCCTTTTTTGAGAACAGCATATACTTCGTTTTGCCCTCATTCACCGCCAGACCCATTTTAGCCGCTTCCGTCTCAATGTTAGCAAAAGCCTCACTGACGGCTCGCTGAGTTCTGCCAATCACGTCAATGTCATCGGCGTATGCTAACAATTGCACGGACTTCTGGAGGATCGTGCCTCTAGTGTTGGCGTGTGAGTTTCGCACGATTTTCTCCAGGACGATGTTAAGGAAATCACATGACAGCGCGTCGCCTTGTCTAAAACCATTTTTGACATGAAAGGTATCTCTCACTGTCACCGAGAAGTACGAACATATGCATGTAATCCGAAATCCGTTCTAATGGGTAATCCTTTTCAGTTTATCAATAATGCTCACGTTATTGCATGAAATAAAGAAGAAAGTAAAAGCTAGCAATTAGAACCATATCAATACCAAAAGTCAAAAGCTTGCTACAGCATTGCGGTACAAATGTGCTCATGGGTCATATGAAATCAGTGTAGGGAGTGACCATTCCATTGGTCTGGCCCAGTCAACTGTGCCTCTGGTTTTAAAAGATCTATTCATAGTACTTGAAGCACACATTTGTCCAGTGGACTCAAATAAAAAATTAATGAACTCAATTCGAACAACCTCATTAAGTTGTCATTTATCTGATATTTGCGTATTTAATAAACTGAATATAAATAACTATTTAATCAACTAAAAATAGTTCACAATATTTCACTTGAACTTGTTCTATCAACCTCAGAAATATGATTGATGTTTATCAACAAAATTGATTTCCATTGACACTCGCAATACCACTTTAGTCTATTCACAATGCACAAATTGACACGGATCAATTGTTCATTTATTTTGGTTGATAAGTATCGTTTATCAATTATTTTTTGACCCTCGCAATGGGGGCCTTATATATTACATATAAGCTGGAAAAAAATAACTGTGAAGTCATTTGCTGCCTTTTTAGTGACAGCCAGCATATGTTGGCCCCACTGCAAACGACTAGTGACGTGCATACCGAGTATAGAAAGCTTTTTTCAAAAAACAAAACCGTCACAAATTCCTGAATTATTCTGATAAAAAAAAAACTATTTTCCCCCTAGGATAGTTCACAATCATCAAAGGTTGGAAGCTCATGGAGTGTAACAAAAAACAAGAACGATAATTCCATCCCCCTAGTTAGACGAAGTCAAGATAGCGATATCTAAACTGAAGTCGAACAAACTAAACAGAACTGGAACCCTTCAAAACAGCTGGAGATGATCTGTTTGGGCGCAAGCACCAACTCATTTTTAAGATATGATCAGGAAAAAAACATGTCTAATGAGTTAAAGACTCCTGTGATTGCGCCAACTATTGAGAAATCAGTCTTCTTAAGGTCGAAACAGTTGAACGCCTGAAACCATTAGTTAATAATCTAATAGGTCCTTATTAGTGAGGGGAAGTTCACCATCGACCAAATCTTCACACCTCGGCAGATCCTGGAAATGACTCAAGAGATGCAGATCGACACCCACTACTTATTCGCCGATTTCAAGGCAGCATACATATGGCAGTATACATAGATAAGACCTACACAGCGCCATATATAGTTCTGACATCCCGGCCAAACGCATCAGGTTGTGCAGGATGACGATGGAAAACACTCGCTGCTCAATCAAGGTCGGTAACGAACTCACCGAGACCTTCAATGTCAAAAAAGGTTTTAGGCAAGGTGACACGCCGTAAATCAGTGCAAAACAAAGTTCATCATGCTTTCATCACAAAATGACACAACATAGACGTCTCGGACAGAACGTCATAGTGGGCAGCAGAAGCTATGAGGTACTCGAGGACTTCCTATACCTCGGCTCTGCGGTAAACAGGGACAATAACACCACTACCGAGTTCAGAGTACCGAGCGCAGAATTACTTCTGCCAATCTTTTTTTTTTGCTGAATAGGCAATTGAGTAAGAGAGCCATCTCTCCAAAGACAAAGCTTGTTGGTTGATGAACAGGTTCGCCCCGGACTGTTGTTCCAAACAAATGTTTTTTGACAAAGACTATTGCTATAGTCCGATCTACTTGCATTAACAACTGTTCACGTTTTTCAATGCTCCAGATAATATAAGAGGACACCCCATCTTGCGGTGTTTCTGTTCCACGAATCCTTGGATAGTAGCCTTTGTTACATAATGTCGACAACCCTCTCGATATGTTGCGAGGGTGAACTGCTTCTATTCGAGTTCTTAACTACTATACAAGGGAAAACTGTCGCGAATACTATATTAAGTTCTAATTTTCGCGTGCTGAAGGGTTATCAGTACCCTTAATCGTCCAGGATCAAGACACAGCACGGTCCGAAGGTATAGAGGGAGAGAGGGAGGTACCTGTGCACATTGGTCTCAAATATCTCCGGATTGTAGTCTATGGGAAATATTGAGCTGGGAAGAACATTATATATTCGCTTAGGGCGGATGAAAAATAAGTCCCTAAATTTCACTGTGCGTCCGAGCAGACTTAAGGGTAAACTGATGTGCATTCCTGGCGACACTTGACACAAGGGGAGGAAGAATGCAGATGGCTAGCTCACTTTAGCATCGTTTGTTAAAAATAGCGATAAAATAGGGACAAAGAAAACTCGAGCGAGTCAAAAAAGCCCGCGATATTGTCGTCTCCTATAGGTTTTATCGTTCGCTTTTGGATTCTATCTAGTAGGTGCGGTGTGGTCTTGGGGACCAGTTATGAGCGTTGTACTCAAACTTAGGGCGAATATATGCCATGTAAATTGGAGCGGGGCATGGGCTTATGTACACAGGGCAAAGTTGCTGACTGCACCCAACCTGGTAGGATGCCAGCGCGATCCCTGCTTGTCCATAAGTCAAGTTGACATACAGCCTCCTAGTGGCGCCCCTGGATAGCCATCACAACAACCGTTGTGTGGTGAACCAATGTATGCAGCGATCCCCCTCTGCCCGTGGGTCAAATAATGGGCCTGGCCTACCAGTTGTAGGTTGTGCGTGAGGTTAACTCACTCAAGGATGACGATATCAAGGATGACTTCTATGATCTCCTAGAAAGAACATACGATCGATGCCCCAGCTATGACACCAAGATCGTTCTAGGAGATTTCAACGCACAGCTGGGCAAGGAAGAAATCTTTGCTAGAGTCATCGGAAAACACAGCCTGCACGACAACACATCCGGAAACGGACTCAGGCTGGTAGATTTCGCCTCGGGGCGTAACCTCTCTGTGATGAGCACGCGGTTCCCACACCTCAACATCCATAAGGGGACCTGGCGGTCTCCTGATCAATCAACCGTCAACCAAATTGATCACGTTGCGATCGACGTCAGACACTCCTCCAATATTCTCGATGTCCGCACGTTCCGAGGAGCCAACATCGACTCGGACCATTTCCTTGTTGTAGCCAAGGTAAGGATGAGGATATCGAGAGAAGTACGGAGTCTAGAAAGAACACTACGGTTTGACGTCGGAAAGCTACAATCGCAATCGACCGCTAGGAACTTTGCCGACCGAGTTTCCCTGAAACTCTCTGAAAGTTCGACGATGCCTGCACTTTCAATAGAAGAAGAATGGAAACGTTGTCAAAAAGCCATCAAAGAAGCTGCCACTGATGTGCTGGGTTTCACGACACCACCCAGAAGGAACCCATGGTTTGACGACGAGTGCAGGCAGGTACATGCAGCCAAGCAGGAGGCCTACAAGGCAACGCTGCATCGAACAACGAGAGCTGTTCGTGAGCTCTACGAACAGAAGAGAAGGGAAGAGCACCGGCTTCTCAGAAAGAAAAAGAAAGAGCATGAGAAGCGCGCGGTCGTGGAGATGGAGAGGTGTTACGACAGGAAGGAGGTCCGAAAGTTTTACCAAAAGGTAAAACAAGTATCAGGAAGATATAGACCTCGGACCGAAGCCTGCAGGGACGAAAATGGACAACTAGTAGTAGAATCGCAGTCGATGCTGAGAATTTGGAAAAATCATTTCTGTAGACTGTTAAACGGCGATGACGACACAAATTCCGCTGTCAGGCAGAATGTTTCACTCAATTTGGACGATGATGAACACGAATTCCGTCCCCCCGACTTAGACGAAGTCAAGAAAGCGATTTCTAGACTGAAGTCGAACAAAGCTGCTGGAGCGGACGGATTGTCCGCGGAACTGTTTAAGGCAGCTGGAGATGACCTGGTTGGGCGCATGCACCAGCTCATCTGTAATATATGGTCGGAGGAAAGCATGCCCGATGAGTGGAATCTCAGCGTCGTTTGTCCGGTCCACAAGAAAGGAGACCCCTTTGACTGCGCCAACTATAGAGGGATCAGCCTCCTTAACATCGCGTACAAGATACTCTCTGCCGTTTTGTGTGAAAGCCTGAAGCCCTTTGTCAACAACCTGATCGGTCCTTATCAGTGCGGTTTCAGGCCAGGAAAGTCCACTATCGATCAAATTTTCACATTACGGCAGATCCTGGAAAAGACTCAAGAGATGCAGATCGACACCCACCACCTATTTGTCGATTTCAAGGCCGCATATGACAGCGTGCATAGAGACGAGCTATACAGCGCCATGTCTAGTTTTGACATTCCTGCCAAACTCGTCAGGTTGTGCAGGATGACGATGGAAAACACTCGCTGCTCAATCAAGGTCGGTAACGAACTCACCGAGACCTTCAATGTCAAAAAAGGTTTTAGGCAAGGTGACACGCCGTAAATCAGTGCAAAACAAAGTTCATCATGCTTTCATCACAAAATGACACAACATAGACGTCTCGGACAGAACGTCATAGTGGGCAGCAGAAGCTATGAGGTACTCGAGGACTTCCTATACCTCGGCTCTGCGGTAAACAGGGACAATAACACCACTACCGAGTTCAGAGTACCGAGCGCAGAATTACTTCTGCCAATCTTTTTTTTTTGCTGAATAGGCAATTGAGTAAGAGAGCCATCTCTCCAAAGACAAAGCTTGTTGGTTGATGAACAGGTTCGCCCCGGACTGTTGTTCCAAACAAATGTTTTTTGACAAAGACTATTGCTATAGTCCGATCTACTTGCATTAACAACTGTTCACGTTTTTCAATGCTCCAGATAATATAAGAGGACACCCCATCTTGCGGTGTTTCTGTTCCACGAATCCTTGGATAGTAGCCTTTGTTACATAATGTCGACAACCCTCTCGATATGTTGCGAGGGTGAACTGCTTCTATTCGAGTTCTTAACTACTATACAAGGGAAAACTGTCGCGAATACTATATTAAGTTCTAATTTTCGCGTGCTGAAGGGTTATCAGTACCCTTAATCGTCCAGGATCAAGACACAGCACGGTCCGAAGGTATAGAGGGAGAGAGGGAGGTACCTGTGCACATTGGTCTCAAATATCTCCGGATTGTAGTCTATGGGAAATATTGAGCTGGGAAGAACATTATATATTCGCTTAGGGCGGATGAAAAATAAGTCCCTAAATTTCACTGTGCGTCCGAGCAGACTTAAGGGTAAACTGATGTGCATTCCTGGCGACACTTGACACAAGGGGAGGAAGAATGCAGATGGCTAGCTCACTTTAGCATCGTTTGTTAAAAATAGCGATAAAATAGGGACAAAGAAAACTCGAGCGAGTCAAAAAAGCCCGCGATATTGTCGTCTCCTATAGGTTTTATCGTTCGCTTTTGGATTCTATCTAGTAGGTGCGGTGTGGTCTTGGGGACCAGTTATGAGCGTTGTACTCAAACTTAGGGCGAATATATGCCATGTAAATTGGAGCGGGGCATGGGCTTATGTACACAGGGCAAAGTTGCTGACTGCACCCAACCTGGTAGGATGCCAGCGCGATCCCTGCTTGTCCATAAGTCAAGTTGACATACAGCCTCCTAGTGGCGCCCCTGGATAGCCATCACAACAACCGTTGTGTGGTGAACCAATGTATGCAGCGATCCCCCTCTGCCCGTGGGTCAAATAATGGGCCTGGCCTACCAGTTGTAGGTTGTGCGTGAGGTTAACTCACTCAAGGATGACGATATCAAGGATGACTTCTATGATCTCCTAGAAAGAACATACGATCGATGCCCCAGCTATGACACCAAGATCGTTCTAGGAGATTTCAACGCACAGCTGGGCAAGGAAGAAATCTTTGCTAGAGTCATCGGAAAACACAGCCTGCACGACAACACATCCGGAAACGGACTCAGGCTGGTAGATTTCGCCTCGGGGCGTAACCTCTCTGTGATGAGCACGCGGTTCCCACACCTCAACATCCATAAGGGGACCTGGCGGTCTCCTGATCAATCAACCGTCAACCAAATTGATCACGTTGCGATCGACGTCAGACACTCCTCCAATATTCTCGATGTCCGCACGTTCCGAGGAGCCAACATCGACTCGGACCATTTCCTTGTTGTAGCCAAGGTAAGGATGAGGATATCGAGAGAAGTACGGAGTCTAGAAAGAACACTACGGTTTGACGTCGGAAAGCTACAATCGCAATCGACCGCTAGGAACTTTGCCGACCGAGTTTCCCTGAAACTCTCTGAAAGTTCGACGATGCCTGCACTTTCAATAGAAGAAGAATGGAAACGTTGTCAAAAAGCCATCAAAGAAGCTGCCACTGATGTGCTGGGTTTCACGACACCACCCAGAAGGAACCCATGGTTTGACGACGAGTGCAGGCAGGTACATGCAGCCAAGCAGGAGGCCTACAAGGCAACGCTGCATCGAACAACGAGAGCTGTTCGTGAGCTCTACGAACAGAAGAGAAGGGAAGAGCACCGGCTTCTCAGAAAGAAAAAGAAAGAGCATGAGAAGCGCGCGGTCGTGGAGATGGAGAGGTGTTACGACAGGAAGGAGGTCCGAAAGTTTTACCAAAAGGTAAAACAAGTATCAGGAAGATATAGACCTCGGACCGAAGCCTGCAGGGACGAAAATGGACAACTAGTAGTAGAATCGCAGTCGATGCTGAGAATTTGGAAAAATCATTTCTGTAGACTGTTAAACGGCGATGACGACACAAATTCCGCTGTCAGGCAGAATGTTTCACTCAATTTGGACGATGATGAACACGAATTCCGTCCCCCCGACTTAGACGAAGTCAAGAAAGCGATTTCTAGACTGAAGTCGAACAAAGCTGCTGGAGCGGACGGATTGTCCGCGGAACTGTTTAAGGCAGCTGGAGATGACCTGGTTGGGCGCATGCACCAGCTCATCTGTAATATATGGTCGGAGGAAAGCATGCCCGATGAGTGGAATCTCAGCGTCGTTTGTCCGGTCCACAAGAAAGGAGACCCCTTTGACTGCGCCAACTATAGAGGGATCAGCCTCCTTAACATCGCGTACAAGATACTCTCTGCCGTTTTGTGTGAAAGCCTGAAGCCCTTTGTCAACAACCTGATCGGTCCTTATCAGTGCGGTTTCAGGCCAGGAAAGTCCACTATCGATCAAATTTTCACATTACGGCAGATCCTGGAAAAGACTCAAGAGATGCAGATCGACACCCACCACCTATTTGTCGATTTCAAGGCCGCATATGACAGCGTGCATAGAGACGAGCTATACAGCGCCATGTCTAGTTTTGACATTCCTGCCAAACTCGTCAGGTTGTGCAGGATGACGATGGAGAACTCTCGCTGCTCCATCAAGGTCGGTAACGAACTTACCGAGACCTTCAATGTCAAAAAAGGTTTTAGGCAAGGCGACATGCTGTCATGTGACTTCTTTAACATCATACTTGAGAAGATCGTGCGAAACTCAAACGTAAACACCCGAGGCACGATCTTCCAAAAGTCCGTTCAACTGCTTGCTTACGCGGACGACATTGACGTGATTGGACGAACACAGCGAGCCGTCAATGAGGCGTTTGCTAGTATTGAAGCGGAAGCGGCTAAAATGGGTCTAGCGGTAAACCAGGGCAAAACAAAGTACATGCTGTCATCACGGAAGGACGCACAACATCGACGTCTCGGACAGAGCGTCATATTGGGCAGCAGAATCTTTGAGGTAGTCAAGGACTTCGTCTACCTAGGCTCCGGAGTAAATAGGGACAACAACACCAGTACCGAGATCAAGCGCAGAATTACTCTTGCCAATCGCTGTTTCTTTGGGCTCAAGAGGCAACTGAGTAACAGAGCCATCTCTCGAAACACCAAATTGAGCTTGTATAAAACCCTGATCATCCCAGTCCTGCTCTATGGCGCAGAGACATGGACGCTATTGAAAGCGGATGAAGAAGCTCTTGGTTGTTTTGAGAGAAAAGTTCTGCGTACGATCTTTGGTCCTGTTTGCGTTGATGGCGTTTGGAGGAGAAGGTTCAACCACGAACTATACGGGCTGTACAGCGGCATGCACCTAGTTAAGCGTCTTCGGATCCAACGCTTAAGATGGCTAGGTCATGTAGAGCGGATGGACACCACAGCTCCGGCCCGAAGAGTCTTCGACACCGAGCCATTGGGACAGCGCAACAGAGGACGTCCTCGCACTAGATGGCGCACGCAAGTTGAAAAGGACCTCAACCAACTTGGTGTGCGCAACTGGAGGTAGCTGGCGAAAGATCGTGCTGGCTGGAGAGGCATGTTAGTTGAGGCCCAGGTCCACCCCGGACTGTAGCGCCAATCAAGAAGAAGAAATTGGAGCCAAATCAGAGGGGTGAAATATTTCTAGCATCGATTAAGGAAACCTAAACAGGTGGCCCGTCGCGTTGTGGGTATGTGCGTCGACCCCAACCTCGACGTCGTAGGTTCGATTCCTGCTCTGTGCGACGAAAACAATTTTCACGGCCCCACCACTTTCGAGTCACTGACAATGCTCAAAGAATATTTCCTGTCTACAAAAAGCTTCTCAAACAAAGCCGTTCGGATTCAGCATTAAACTGTAGGTCCCTTCCCCTCGTGATAGAACAATATCACGCACAACACGAGTGGTTGCTGAGCAGCTAGGCCCTGGCCCTCTATAGGCTGTAGCGCCACCCATATTATATTATTATTATTATATTATATTAAACATTTCGCAGCATTTTTAGCGACCTCGAATATGTGATCGTTTCAACTAAGTGTTGTGTTGATGCACATACCAAGGAGTGAAAGTTGTCCCTTTTAGAGATACTTTGGCATATTCGGAGCTCAGATATAAAGCTCAAGGACGAAAAACAAGGTTATAAAATGATATTTTTTAGAGGCAGGTATTAGGTTAACAGCAATCGGAATCGATCAACGGGCAGACACCATCTCCATAAAGAACAACCTAAAACCTAGGAACCTTATAACGTGCTTTGAAAAATTGTTTTATTTTGTTTTCTTTTTCTTTCGGCTTGCTTCACAGCTAGCCCTATTTATGTTATGTGCATGCAAATTTCTTCTCCTATGATTATGTCACCGATGTACACGACATTCAAATGGTATAAAAACATATGTACATACGTCAATGTACATCGCCGTGGACACGTATACTTTAAACTATCAAGTAGTCGTATTTCATTACCCGAAGTAATTTTTATTTTAGATAAGTTATTAATGACGCTTTTTGACAATGCGGCAAATTCAATTGTTGAAATGTGATATTCGGATTGTTATTATTTTTTGCTATACTCGAAAATTTAAAAAAATCACTTTAATGAACTCATGATCCACAATTGTGATCAGTTAGACCATAAGTGATAAGTCAATGTGCCACAGAAATTTCGTATCAACTTATGGCCCAACTGGTGGGATCAATTTAATTTTATAATTCACTTGGATGTTTCAAAAGTCAAAAGCCTGTGGAACAATGACCTTGAACAAACAAAAACTGTAATCTAGTAACTAAACACATGTTTAACAACATTATAAACTAAAAAATTATTCAAAGCGAGCGTCGACAGCAAACATATTTCTATTTCAACTTCATCTCATAATACAGAAACGTGTTGCTTTCAATTTTAAAGGAAAATGCTTAAACATGCAAAAAAAAGTAGCACACAAAACATACAAATGGAACCAATATCGTACATATATAACAGTTATCTATATTTCGCACAGTAAGTGTGTGAGTTTCAAAAATTTGTTTCGTACCAAAGTAAAACGTTAAAGCCAAAAAAAAGTTGTCAGTACTAGGTGAAACATTTGTGATTGATTTCTTTTTGTTCATTATACTCAATTCCAAATGTTTCATTAAAAGAATAAGATTTTGAATTTTGCATTTTCGAGTTTCAACACTTACTATAGGTAACAACGAGTCCTGGAGGATGGTTTAATGATTTTATAATTTTTGTTTTTTGAATTTTGAATTTGGTCAGGAGGGTTTTATTTTGTTTTGTAGGGGAAGAGAAAAAAATGTTTCATATGATTTATACTGCATGTTTTATGGAAATTATAGTATCATAAAATATATGTGGTGGTCCAATGCAACTCATTGAGATGACTAAGATCAAGATACAAAGACAGAAGTAAGAATGGGTTTTAGTAGTGTTACCTTCATTGCTGGCGTAATCAAGTGGCAAGGGCAAATGATTACTGGTTTTTTTGTCGAGCTCATCTTGATTTTTCGATCGTAAGAAGAGTACAGTTGCAACAATAACTAAGACAAGAATGAAGACCACAGCAACAGTAGCACCTGCAACAATTCGCATTTGCATCGAATCGTCGTACACTAAAAAGGGAAAGAATAAATATGTTCAAAAATGGATTGATTTTTTCTTTATTTTGATCATTACCTGGACTAACACTCTGATGTGTTTGCGCGTATACAATGTTACTGTATGTACCATATCCATTCAAAGTTTTGCAACGAACTTGGAACCCATATTCGGAATTTTCTTGCAAGCCTTCAATATGAGCCTTTGTATCTTTAGTATTTAACGCTGTTTTATTGATTGCGTCCAATTCAGGCTTTGGAAACCATCTCACTTCGTAAAATTCAATTGGCGAGTCACTGTGAATGGGCTTATCCCACACCAAATCCGCTTCTTTACTAGTTATGGAAACGATTCGTAGATTGAAAACTGTGCTGAGTATGGCCGATTCTGTTGTGAAAATTATTTCTGTGTATTCTGTTTTGATTGATGATCCATCCTCAGTTGAGGATGTAGTTGGCTGTTGTTTATCAGTAGCATTTTCACCGGCATTTGTTGTTCCGTTGTCACCATCATTGGTATCATTATCTGGACTTATTGAATATGATACTCCATTCATTGAATGTATTTGGATTGTATAGGTCGTCACTGGTTCCAAGTTTGTTAATGTTAATTTTGTTTCATTGAAAGTCTCAGTAGATGGATTAAGGACAACATTTGTAGAACAAGATGCACATTTCACTTTAAACACAATATCACTACGAAATTTTGAATCCAACTGCTCATCCGGTGCACGAATAGGTACGTTCCAAGACAAAATTGCACTAGTTTGATCCACGAAAAGTAATGTAAGATTTGTCGGCGGCCCAGGCGGCTTGTAGCAAGGCATCTGTTTTCCGTCCCGTGGATGGCGATAAAAGCCCGACAAACATGGACAGAATGGTACACCAATTTTCGATGATTTCGAGTTGAGAGGGCAGGGTGTACACTTACTCACTTCAACAGATCGGAATGTTCCAGCGGGGCATTCTAAAATATAACAATTTAATTCAAATGTTTAATTTAAATGTGTATAAAACATACCGTTGCAAGTTTTATTAATATAATCAGGTTCGAAGCCGACCTTACATCGACACCCTCCAGTAAGGATGGTCCATTTGCCATCACCCTTACATAGGTACGTTGGCGGCTCATATGGTTCAGCGTTATTTACACATGTGCCGTTTTGCTTTTCGATGATAGTGATTTCCCTACCAGTAGGGGTTTCATTAAAATGAGCAAAATTCTCTGTAACGCTTGGACAAGTTATGTAATAAACTTTAACTGCTAAAACACTAATACAAGCGCCCTGATCGCGGAAAGCAAAATAGACACCTTTCTTCGTAACAGCTATGCTCTTGACTTCTGTATTTATATCGACATCAGAGTTTTGATTAAACCTACCTTCCCCAGCAGCTATTCGAGCTATTAATAGCAAACAAATTAAACATTTATATACGGCTCAGCCACAAGTGGAATTTGTTGACATACCGATTAGCTTATAGCTCTCTGGTTGCCATGGCGGAGGTTCTCTAGTGGCAGCATCAAATTCGTAGAACAACAAACTAAACGTTTCTTTACACGACAACGCATTTCCTGTAATAGAATCAATAAGTTGTAGAATATTGTTCATTAAGAATTTAGCTTACCTGGAAACATGGAACAATCACGGATTGTGAACTGGATTTCAATATATAACCGATTAGCCGGACCACGATCAATGAATGGCGACCAAAGCCAATTATTAACATTATGATACGCAACATCACAGACAACATAACTTCTCCAGTTTATACCTTTGACAAAATCTGTAAACGATTCTTCTACCCACTGTTGGATAGCACAATATGAATTAGCAAATTTATATTTTCTCATTTCCGTTGTTTTAACTTACGCCAGGAGTTTGTGCCTGAGGGCCGTAAGGGTACCTGGTCCATTCCAGCGTTGCCTCTCTTGTGGTGTCTAATAGGATTACTGCAAAAAAAAAAACGGTACTCTGTTATTTATATTGAATCTTAAGACGAAAGGAGAATCTTATAACTTAGAGAAACGAATTGATTTCTGTCTAAATTTCAATATACAGTCAAACTTCGGTAACTTGAATATTCAATAACCCGAACGAAATTGATTGGAACCCAGACTGAAATTTACATGTAATCAGTCTTGATAACTCCAACAGGCAACACACAACGGCATGAACTTAGGATAGGCACATGGAACGTCTCTTCGCTCTCAGGACCTTTCAGTTGGGTGGAAACTCTTCCTATCGGGATTTGCACCGCAAATGTCTGCACGGGCGGCAGTGGGGATGCTCACAAGTCTCAGGCTGGCAGGCAGGGCATTGGAGTGGTTAGCGTTCGGATCGTAAAGCTCAAATTTGAAAGGTCATCTTAGGCTTGCAGTGTGCAGGTGTATGCACCAAATCTAGAAACAGAGTTCGCGGCTTTCCTGGATAAAGTTGATGTGGCCCTAGATAGGGTAGTTGAGATGGATTCCTACATCCTGATGGGTGACTTCAATGCTCACGTGGGTGAGGATATAACGACATGGGGGAGTGGGATTGGGAGGAACGGTCACTCTCCTCAGAACGCCAAAGGACTTCTGCAGTGCAAATGGCATGTGCATAATGAATACACTCTTTCCACACAAAGGCATACATAAATAGACTTGGTACCGTCAGAGTCGTTGATAGATCTCTTTGTGGTACCTTCAGTTATAAAACGCATGGTGTATGATGAGAGGAGCTGAACTGTCAACTTATCATCACCTGGTGTTGTGCACGCTGAACCTCACTGATGTGCCTCTTGTGCCAAGGCGCAAACCAAGAGTGGTTACACGCATTCGGTGGAAGAAACTACAGAACAGTGAGGTGAAGCAAAACTTTGCGCGACACATATCGGAAAGGTTTGAACGAATTCCAACTGTTCCATCTCATGTAGAGGTGGAATGGGGACTGTTTTCAACAGCTGTCATTTTATTTTGCTCAAGGGGTTATTATTAATCTAAAGTGTGCGGAATCAAAGCACAGCACAGGCCGAAGGTATAGAGGGAGGTACCTGTACACATGTGGTTTCCATATTCGTGTAGTGCGGCTGAAAAATGAGTCTCTGAATTTCACTGTGGGTCCGAAAGCCGGCTTAAGGGTAAACTGATGTGCATTCCCGAAGAGACGTGTGTTGCGGGTGAATTCATGGAGAAGAGGAATGCACTCAGCTACTTTACCTCTGCACTCTGTTTGTGAGGAGCGAAGCGGCTTGGAGTGGCGGCTGGTGGTGAGAATACAACTGCGTGGTATAAGCTGGAAAGTGACCACAAATCTGTGAAAAAAGTTTTCTGGCAAACTATCTGCCGACTCTTTCTTTTTCTACTTTGTTTGGCACTACAGCCCTGGGTGGATCTGGGCCCCAACCAAGACGCTTATCTAGGTGCATGCCGCTTTGCAGGCCGAACAGTTTGTGGTTGAAAAACAGGACCAAAAATTTAACGCAGAAATTTTCTTACGAAACGACCAAGAGCTTCTTCACCCGCTTTCAACAGTGTTCATGTCTCTGCGCTATAAAGCAGTACAGGGATGATAAGAATGTTATATGAAGTCAGCTTGGTGTTTCGAGAGATGGCTCTGTTACTCAATTGCCTATTCAGCCCAAAGAAGCAGCGATTGGCAAGAGCAATTCCGCGCTTGATTTCGGTGCTGGTGTTATTATCCCTGTTTACTGCAAAGCCGAGGTAGACGAAGTCCTTGACTACCTCAAAGTTTCTGGTGCCCATTATGACGCTCTCTCCATCGATCTAATCGACGAGTAGGTAGTGGGTGTCAATCTGCATATCTTGAGTTTTTTGCAGGATTTGCCGTATTGTAAAGATTTGCTCGATGGTGGATTTCTCCGACCTGAAACCGCAATGATAAGGACCTATCAGATTATTAATAAAGAGTTTCAGGCGTTCACTCAAAATGGCACACAGGACCTGGTACTTTATGTGGTGGGGACTGATCTCTCTATAGTTGCCACAGTTTAGAGGGTCTCTTTTCTTGTGCACCGGACAAATGACGCTGAGATTCCACTCATTGAACATGCTTGCCTTTTACCATATCTTACGCTGGTGCATACGCCCAACCAGATTATCTCCAGCTCCAAATTCTCAACATCCATTGCAGTTCAACTACTAGTTGTCCATTTTCGTCCCTGCAGGCTTCGATCCGATGTCTATACCCTCCGGATAACTGTTTTACCTTTTGGTAAAACTTTCGGACCTCCTTCCTGCCGTTACTAATCTATATCTTCTTCTCGTGCTCCTTCCCTTTTCTTCTGAGAAGAGCTCGTCAACAACCATCGTTGTTCGATGCAGTGCCGACTCAGAGGAAGGAAATACAAAACCATCGAAGAAGTAAAATCTAAAGATGGTGTGTTTCTTTGCAATGAGGGGGATATTTTACCCCAATGGAGCGAGCACTTTTCGGAGCTGCTCAATCCCGAACAGGGCACCGAGGGTGGCAGGTCATAGTCTGGAGAAGAGCGGAGAATAATCGACCGTTGGAGGAAGTCTTTCTGGTGAAGCCAGATAAGCTTAAGGCAATAGGTAAAGAGGAAGTTTTATGGCGAGTTACCTAGCGATTCTCAAACAGGGGTGATTGTTCCTCTTTTCAAAATGGGGGACAAAAGAGATTGCTCCAGCTACAGGCGCGCTCTAAAGCTGTGGTCGAAGCTAGGATGGGCGTGAACAGTGCGGCTTTTGTCCGGCCAGAAGCACAACCGACCAGCTTTTCACTCTAAGAATGGTACTCGAGAAGGTTTGGGAGTCTTGTTTGGCAATCTAAAACTGTTTTGTAGATTTGGAGAAGGCATACTACCGAGTTCCATCTTCCTAGACGAAAATCCAGCTCGCATTCGATAGGTTTGTGACAGTATATGCAGATTCTGGGATGAGAGACAACGTGGCAAAATCAGAGGTTACGTAATCTACATTATCTCTTCCGAGGCGTGCGTTAAATGCCACTACATCAGGAAGACGACCCCTTGGCAGACCCAGGACGACGCGGTTAGACCAGGACCATAAACTCCAAGACTTCTTTTCACCTGGGCATAAATCCTGATGAGTTAGAGTCGATGGCGGAGTATCTAGTGACCTGGAGATCTCCAGTGCGTGCTTTACTAACGCGACCCCGTAAGTGGATCACGAGGGTCGGAAAATTATTATGACTGACATGTAATTGAGTATTCTTTAATAATTTTGATTATGGTCTAGGAACTTGTTCATAAGGTTTGGATAAGCAACATAGCTTTAGTTGGCGTTACCTTTCATAACGGCATTAACCAGTTCTGAATTTAATAGTTCGAATTTGAATGAGCACAAGATATAAATTCACATTTCAATTTAAACTAAGGCCATCCAATGTACTGTTACGAGAGGAAAAAAGAAATATGAATGTGGGGTTGGGGATGGGGATGATGTCCCCTACTAATACAGTTGTGTTCAAAATAATAGTAGAATAATAGTACGCCTAGTTATGTATATTGGTTATTTAAGCTTTGTCGAATGACAACTTATTTTTTAATTGCATGTACATACAAAGTTTTTATTCTTAATTATAGATATGAAAGGTGTATTTTTAACAAAATAATTCATTCTTAATTGACAAGCTTGGATATTAAAAATATAGAGCAACAAAAAACTACAAATAGAATTTCTCTGTTTAAAATAATAATAGTGTTGATTGAAACTAAAAAAAATATTACACATCAAACAAAAAAATGGGTCTTAAACAAAAAATATAATAACCTTAATACTTGCTTGTAAACCCCTTTTTCTGGTTCTGTGGTACCCCAACTTCGACGTCGTAAGTTCGATTCCTGCTCTGTGCGACGAAAACAATTTTCACGGCCCCACCTCTTTCTGTCTAAAGAAAGCTTCTCAAACTTGGCCGTTAGGATTCGTCATAAAACTGTAGGTTCCTTCCACTCGTGAAAGAACAATAGCACGCACAACACGAGTGGTTGCTGAGAAGCATTATTATTATTAGTATATACTCTAGGACTGATTTGCACCGACGTGGCATGGAATACACCCAATCCTTTCATCTTTTGCTTGAAATATTCTGCCACGCGCTTTGCACTACTTGCCAAAGTTCTCCATTATTGGTTGCCTTTGCATTCGCCACTGCTTTCTTTAAGTCACACCACAAGTTTTATATGGGGTTAAGGTCTGGTGACTGTGCGGGCCACACCATAACATTGATCCGATTGACCCGAAACCATTCCTTGGCTTTTTTGCTGGTATGTTTGTGATCATTATCTTGCTGAAAGATCCAGATTAAAGATATTTTGAGTAAGGCAACATTACCCTTGCAAGAATATCAACTTATATGGTCTGGTCCATGATCCCAGAATAAGATGGCCCAACACCTTGATAGGACAGCCCCAAGCCATTATTTTTGAACCGCCTTGTTTTATGGTCTTAAGTGTATTGAGGGCGATATTCCGAGTTTGGAGGACGGCGAACATATTGACGAGACCCACATGCCCAAAAAAGAAGAATTTTGCTCTTATCATAATATATTGCGCCATTTTTCCCCAGGCCAGATGATGTGTTCTTGGGCAAAAGCTATCTGAGCTGCTATGTGCTTTTTAGAGAGTAATGCTACCTGGCCGACTACTCCGAGCGTATAGCCCTTCATTTAACAGCCGCCTGCGCACTGTGACAGCACTAATACTAAGCCCAAACTCCTTTTGGATGACATTTGAAGGTGCAGAGGAGTGCGTCTTGCTTTATCCTACAATTCGCCTGTCCTCCAATGCTGATGTGTTTTTTTTTTTCGTCTACGAAATTCGGACTTAGGATGATGCGTTATTTTATATATATTAAAAGTGTACTACTATTATTTTAACATAGCTGAATTTTTAGAGTAAGTTCGAAGTTGGGTGTGGACGAATTTTTTTTGAAATTTGATTTTTAATTAATATGGCGTCGCGATTTGTTGGACAGCGTGAGATAGAAACATCAACTTCGAGCCGCTCGTATATGTATGTATGTATCAGTGGATAATTAAGAATTGATGTGCGTAATAGAATTTCAGATCCGCGTGGTAACACAACTCCGGCCTGTTATTCGCAGTCAGCCATTCTAACCTAACTCAGTTCATAGCACCTTACATTTCTAAAATTATTTACTAGATAAATGCAAATACAAGTGTCGTGAACAAAGTCCATCTGATTTAAGAGACTTAAGTTCACTTTGAAATAAAAATTAACTTACAGTACGAACTTACACCACATAGTATTAATTCACCATTTCGAGTGTGAACTATGAAGCACAGTTAGTGCACTTGAACATGGCTTCATTCCGTTTTCATTTTCTTATTCTAACAACCCATATGCAGTGTAAAATAACTTCAGTTATCTTATCTAATTGGCGGCAAATAATAAGGGAGTATGTATGGGGGATCCCCGCTTGTCCACATGACTTTGGTTTACATTAGAAAGTGAACTAAACCATTATTAGATTATGCCACCATGACCTTACTATTTTCTAGGTAGGTTTAAAGTAGTCTTGTTTTCTTAGAAACATTGCAAGCCACCTAGAGCCCACAAATGTATGAAAACTCAACACGTGTATGTACAAACACGAGAAAAAAAGTAAGAATTGTTTAAGTTCACCCATCGCTTAGGTGGTTCAGTACCGTTTTTATTATTTTTGTTGCTTCTCGCCCTGTTACTTTTCCCCAAAAAATGCTGAAGAAGTTGCATACGGTAGGTATGGGAAAAAAACAACACTGACATCTGTATCCTTATCTGTTATGAGCATTTTTTTTTTCAGTCACATTTGTGAAATGTAACTATGATGTTCCCTGCATGGAGATGATCCATTATATTTTCGCTCTCCTTTGTTTCCTTTTATTCTTTCTTCTCTAACTAGCTTTCCTCCCAATAGAATTCCAGCTAGCTCGAAGAACAGAGCATTTGAAAGCCAAAGCAAACTCCGGCTGCCTAATGATTTTTTTGCCACCACCTTCACTACCATTATTTTAACATTTTTGCAAAGGCGTTATCCCTTTTTTTCCCGTCGTCATCGCTCGCTATGTAGGCCTTCTGTTCGTGTTATTCTTTCTTCGTATGTACACATTCACGTACAAAATGTGCAATCCCTAAGAACGTACATGTGTGTGTGGAGGACGTACACGACTGGTTAGTATTTTGCTTACCAGATATTGACTGCAATATCACCCTCAATGAGTAAAACACAAACCGAGGGTACGGTGATAGAACGGCAGAAGGCGGTGGCTGAAGGAAACAAAATCACAAGGAGAAGAACATTTTCGTTTTTTGATCTACTTCGCTCACTATTCTCCCTTAATTTACAATGTGTAAATGAGTCAACGGACGTGTGTATATACATCTATGTATACGTGCTTCAAGTTGAAGCAGATTCACTGGTTTCTATCTCCATCCACTCAATGATATACCATAGATACATAGAGACTTGCAGGGGGTGAGGGTGGAGGTACGGGTTCGCGTTTGCAGTTGACAGCAGTTAGAGGTTATAGCCCTTTGATGTTTTTTTATTTTTATTTAAAGGATACACTCTACGTAAAAAGATAAGTTAGTGTATTGCTCTGGCCTTTTCTGCGCGTGAGACCTAGTTGTGTTGGGCTTTATAATTTATTTGTCCATCATTCAAATTGCATAAATTGTAGCCTAGTAGCACAACGGTTGAAAAAATATAACCTTGCACTTCAAAAATCTATAGTAGTGACAAGTCCGTATGTTTTTTTACCAGTTTTCTTAGCCGAATAATTTGAAATACATATGTTTGTCCATAAAGCGTCTTTAGCGTAACAAAATTTGTTTGTAGAGCGAACAAAAAATATACTAATTTGTTGGGAAATGTTTGTTAGGTGTCCCTAAGCAAAAAAATTCCATAACCACAAACAACTTGCCATTTTTTAACCGATATCACCCGTCTTATTAACATGTTTTACGCCATTTCAACGAATTGCCCACTGTTTGTTTTCATATCAAAAAAAATGTTGTGACTATTTGCCCGATAAGTTTGGCTTTTAAAAACAAAAGTACAATCAAATAATGCTACCATACACAGAAACCATACACAGAAAAAACCAAAACTCTGCGTTGAATATTTCAGCAGACAATAACCCAAAAAAGACTACCAAACTATTAAGAAAAGTTTTATAAAAAAAATAGCCCTTCTAGCTTGGCTCAGCTAATCCTTAGACCTAAACTCTATTCAAAGCTTATGGGTGAAAGAAGAAATTAGGTAAGCAAATAATTACCAATAAAGACAAATTGTGGCAATCCTCTTTCCCTCCCCCCTCCCCTGATATTACATATTTGATTGATTTCGGATAGTTCGTTGAATTCTTACTTTTACATATTGATCTCCAACTGTACTAAAGAAAAGCAATTACTATGAATGTGCCTGAACTCAACAGTATTCCAACGTCAGGATATCCCAATACATTGCTTGCGAGGTCTTCACTTCGTTGCTCAACTGTATACTCGGACACTGCCAACTATAGAGGAATTTTCTTTTTAAATGTCTTGTATAAAATCTTCGCGGTTGTGCAACAAAAAAGGTTAATAGCTTATATTACGAATAACAATGTTTTCAAGGAATTGCAAGCGGAATTCAGATTATCTAACTGACAAAGTTTCGGGTATATCCGGAATAGCAAAATGGAAATTTATATGTATATGCTATACGTATGCATTTTAATATCTTTAAAGAGAGGTAAAGTATGTGTTTATATTGAGCCGAAACGCGACAGTAACCTCTTTAGTAAAAAGATATCCAATTGAGGTGCATCATTTTTTTCTGTCCACTAAATGCACCTAGCAAGAATTTGCATGCTCCATGATGAAATGGTGGCCTCCAACCTCGATGTCGTAAGTTCGATTCCTGCTCTGTGCGACAAAAATAATTTTCACGGTCCCACCTCTTTCGAGTCACTGACAATGCTCAAGAGTATTCCCTGTCTAGAAGAAGGTTCTCAAACTTTGCCGTTCGTAGTCGGCATAAAACTGTAATTCCCTTTCACTTGTGAGAGAACATTAGCCGGCACAACACGAGTGGTTGCTGAGAAGCTAGGCCCTGGCCCTCTATGGGTTATAGCGCCACCTATATTATATTAAATATAGAAAATAAATAAATATATATATAATATAGAAGTGTCTGGACAACAAGGCTTTAATACTGTATTTCCGAACTCCTTAGTGATATTTTCTTAATATTTTTTAATTCTCTAAAGGCATTACCAGTGCCCTTAAGTATTTGAGGTCAAGACACAGCACGAGCCGAAGGTTTAGAGCGAGAAATAGGAGGTATCTGTAAATATATTACCTTAAATATGTGTAAACAAAACTATACAGTCGTGAATCTTGGAATGAATAGTAAAAGCTGAGACTGCCGATAAAAGAACTAATATCTTGCTTTCGCCTTTATTGGAAAAAAGAAATTATATATCCAAAAGAAATTTAAACTTTTTTTGTGTAAAGATTCTCAAGCAGAATAATGCGGACCAATTTCGTCAGACCATAAATATCTTTGAATGGCATTGGACCAAATACAGTACAGACAATATTGCATATAAGTGAATATTAGTATCGCATATATATATATATAGGGAAATATTTCGTAAAGCTGAATTATGCGTCTATGTGAGCTTCGTATAAATGAGACTCCACTGCCGTTCGGTAGAATATTATCAATGTGACCGAGCCACCGTAGTCGACGGATTTTTTCCGGACTACATCCACATTTCACGAAATATCAGTTCTGCAGTTTTGCTCAGTGTTCAGCTTTCAGCTTCGCAAAGCAGGCCTGGCGAAATAAGAGATTGGAAAACTTGTTATGATCTTCCGAGTCTAGAGTTTTGAGCCCAGTTGTTTTAACAAACTAAAGTAGCATCGGTTCCGAAGGTCGATTCTAGTTCATGTTTAATACCAGGTGGACAAAGTCCTCATTGCATCAAAATCAATTGGTATGTCGCAAATCGTTTCTTGCTCGATAGGATAAGATTTATATAAGATAATGCATGCTGTGATTATGGCTGCCCACCGCATACTTTCTCCAGTACCAAAAGAAAGCAATCACACGATAACAAATCTTCTTAACGAAATCCGGTGCAGGTTTCGAACAGTTCAGAGGTTCTTGAACTGAACTGCTTGGTGCATCTTGTATGTGTTAGCGCCGTGCGACACAGCCGGATAAATTTTTCCTGGGTTGCCGAATTCGACCATCGCTTCAAATAGCTCTTTGCGATGAATGCTCTCGTATGCAACTTTTACTTTATCTAACTACACATAACTATATCTATATTATTATCTATGAACAGCAATGCAACAATGCACATGATGTCCCGACTGCAGCCAGCGTCCCCTTATTAGCGATAAGGTCCTCGACTGTGTGTGTGATCTGTCAGGTCAAACGGACCATTCGGATCATAGCTCTCCTAGATGCTACAGTGTGGTATTGCTTTGGTGCTGCTGTCCTTGACGTTTGTTAACTTACATATAATAAAACATTTTAAAATATGATCATAATCATTTTTATCGATTAAGAACAATAATGTAATGTAAATTAATGTAATGCCTGCGTGACGGATAGGGTCTATTCAAACTGAATCTGTATAAGCAAACTGGTATAACTGATTTCTGACGGCTGGCCACTACACTCTTTGGGCATTATAAGTGATTCGAAATAGTTGGGCCGTGAAAATTATTTTCGTCGTACCAGGAATCGAATCTATACATTTAGGTTCAAGTGCGGATGAGTCGGCGCACATACCCACAACGCATCGGGCCACCACTGTACCGTATCTAACTAGATTGACAGAGATGAACAGAACTTGGACAACAATTATTTTGTGGATGCAAGTGTTCGGTGGGTAACAGAAAAAAATTAATAAATATTATTAATATTATTATTTATTACCAGGTAATTAAAATTACAAGCTAATTTACAGTTTAACGAACTTAGCTGCGGAGACTATTGGCTCAATTGTTATTATAAAGTAAGTATTAATAAATAATATATTAGTACATCTTTTACTTCTATCTATCTTTTAATAGTCATAAATGGGGTAATAATTACAGCTCTTAACATCAAAGAGGTGCAAAGTCCTAAAAAACAGCCAAATAAAAATAAAGTGCTACAAAAAATAAGAAAAGACTACGAGTTCAACGTTCGATGGAGGGAGCGCAAGCAATTGCAACTTTTTTTTTCACATGCACATACCTACACACACACACTGATCACAGGATGTATTTGCCAAATTATGAAACCCACGAGAGAGTTGTGTTAATTTTTTCTCTTTCTTCTATTTGTGCTTCCATGCAAAACGATAAAAAAAATTCATATACTCGTCGTTTCCGTGTAGTGTGCATTCTCAGTCCTTTTTGGTGTGACATGTAAGGGGCATACTGTAAATATTCAAAATCTTAAATCTCTTAACCGGAAATGAGAAATCTCTTACTTCCAGCAAAGTGTAAAAATTACATGACTGGATGTAAGTGATTTGGTGAAATGAAACGAATATTTCATAAGAAAATGGAATTAATTTTTTAGGGACTGTGATGATACGTCTTCATTCAGAAAGGATGAAGCACGTGGAAAAAAAATCCGTCATGTACTTCAAGACTGTACACATTCGTTATATTTGAACACAAGGCATGAGAAAATACATACATACATACATAAGTACATAACTATCTGTCAAACTGTTTTATTGTTTCGATGTGCATTCTTTATTCTGTAAATGAGACTTGTGAGACCTTTAGGATGATGGAGTAGGATTAGTCGTAAAATCCAAGGCTTAAGTCACGAACTATAGCGATTTGAGAATCTCAGGCTACAAATCTCCTTTTCTCATTTTATTTATATTTTCCCTTATCTGAGTAGCATGAAAAATTGTGTTTACATTTGTAAGATCATATATTAACGCTTAGGACAGTTGTCCCTTGCAATTATTTTTACAACTGGTTGAGTTAGTGAGATACAAGTTATGTTTAGAGAGTAATTAGAGGGAAAGCTACACAAAAAAATAGTTTAACTGTCAACAACTTTTACTTCTTTACTTAACTTAACCATTCCATTCATTGTTCAGACATTAATGGTAATAGATGAAACAATTACAGTTAAATATTTGCGCTTAATTTTCAATGAGTAAGTAAGTACGTAGTAGAGTAAAAAGTTGATATTGGTTTGGTGGCGTAGGGCGCTGATTGAAAAGCAACGTGGTAAATTCAGAATCATTTTAAATACTTTGTTTTGACAAGTTTATGTGTTTTCGCCACAATCGTACCAAACAGGAATGGAACACAGAACTACAGTAGAATGGATTGAAATACTCACATATATAAAATAAGTTTATTGTCAATACAAAGTTTCTTGTTTATATTTATAATATATATATTAAATTTATTTGCTAATTACGCTAACCATTCAATAATGATATAGCCTATTGGAAGTTTTACATTGTTTTGAATAAAACAATCTTTTCGTTTTCTAATCATTTAATTTGTTTTTCAATATTTAATAATACTTTGATTCTTTGATGATATTATGGTCAACTTTACCTATTATCCGTTGCTTCAGCTTCGATTCACATCAATTTCATCATATTTTTTATTTTTAATATATGAATGTACATTTTAATATGCGTTCCATATATGGTACCAGTCATGCACAAAAACTAAGCTAGTCAATATACAGGATACAGTCGAAATATACATTCCTCTGAAATCAATCTTCCAAGTGAGAAATTCTTTCTTCGAAATATATCGGCGGTTAAAATGTAAAGCTCACTCACTAACAAAATTCCAATTATACAGTTAAGTAAACGCATTTAATGAGTTTTTCCATTTTGTAACTCCTGTAAAAACAAAAATTATGCTCTTAGCTGATGATGTCGCTCTTCCTTGATATTTGACATCATTCGTTATATTGAGAAATATAATTGTTCATTCCCTTCGTTTTCATGATTTACAGAGGTTTTCGAATTATGAAGGTTCGATTTATCGAAAGTTCACTATACTTTTTGAATAGTGTAAACCGGTAACACCGCCTAACTTCTTAAATGAAAATAACTAAACTGAGTGTCAGCAAACGGCGCTAACAGTTTTGAAAAAATAATTACAAATAAAGTACTGCAAATTATTTTACAAACACAAGTCCACAACTGACGTCAGAAGTCCTTTGAAAAATATGTCAGAACATAAGATTCGTAACATCATTCCAATTGAAAATAGGAAACTATTTATGATATAAATGTATCATCACAAAAGGATGCATATAAAAGTTTGGTGTTTGGAAATGGATTGGAAGCTTTTTCTTAACAGAAGTGCTCTTTGAGCATTGTCAGTGACTCGAAAGAGGTGGGGCCGTAAAACTATTTTTGTTTTGTCCCTCACACCAGGCAACGAACCTACGAAGTCGAGTTTCAAGTGTGTTGGGGTCGAAGCACATACATATGGGTACGCATACTCAATATCAGGGGTTCCCCCGAAGTCTTTTCATTCAGTGCATTTTTATGTAGAAAATTCTGTTTACGTTTTAGAGCAGTCGATAGGTTTTTTCTTTTTGCAGTGCTACATATGTATAAATTTCAATTTGCATGTAAAATATACTAACAACAATTTCTATATCGGACTAAGTTACTCATCGTATTTATTGCGGTCTGTGAAGTTGGCCGGGATAAAATCATTACTTTCTGTACGTTATCAATAATTCCCTATAAAGCGTCATAATATTCATCCTTGAATTCATTCGTTTGACAAGAAACAATTCAAAACTGCAAAGCATTGAAAATGGCTGAGGGAGATAAATCGTGCGTAACAAAAATTACTTATTGAACAAAAACTAATTTCTTTAGTTTTCCTTGCTGAATTTTCCATTCATTTCTTCAAACAGCTGACTGTTACAAATGTCAAATTTTATCTGTGCGGCCAAGTTTTTCTGATGAAGTATGAAGAGCCGCTGATCGTTTTTGTGCATTTATAATTTAGACACATAAAGGAAAACACACATATTGTATACATTTCCTCCTTTGTGTCTAATTCTCTTGTTGAAGCATAGCTTCTTACCAATGATAGCTCCAAAATATTTTATGTTGTCCACATTTTTAATGATTTATCCGACAGGCAAAGACAGGTAATCCTGGTAGTGTTCTGTATACGGTAATAGTAGTATAAGATTCAAAATCATACATGTGATTGGGGTAGGTCTGTAAATCAGGACTTCGCTTTCATGACTCTTTTTTGGATGACTGTATATCATCGCCAGCTATTATTCATATATATGATATTTAATTGCGGTACACAAAATGAATGCACATCAAACTTCCTCCAATAAGTGGATACACACACACACAAAACCCACAAAACAAATTCTTTCAGATCGTAGATACAAACGTTCCTTGCACAATTCGCATAAATCTGATAAGTGTGCAACACTGAACTTTACATGTCAAGATGATTTCCCGCAGTCATAACTTATACAAACTGAATGGCAGCCACCAGGGACAAAATTAAGATAAAGGGCAAAGAAGTATGCCTTATCACAATATCAAAATCATCATCACTCGTATCAGCGAGAAATGATTCCACCATATCTACCGTAAAATCCAAGAAACAAGTTGAACAAGAAACTCCGCATCTGAATTAACATCTTATTAAAGGGGTTATCTCTAGTGGGGTTTTTATGAAGGGATGCATGGCATTTTCAAGGCAGAAATTAATATATGTACGTGCATCCTTTGTCATGTTGTGGAATAGAGGGCATAGATATAATAATAATGGTTCTTTATTTCATCTACCGAATTTGATTCAAACAGATTGCTGAAAGTTTTTACAGTATAATTGAGACATAATGTCTTCCTAAGTACATACATTCACAATTATTGATTCTGTATAAATTGACAAGATATGTGTTTAATATAATTGACTAATAACGAATCGAAAATAAGAAATATAAAAGTAATAAGTATGTACAAAATTTAAACATAGTAAATAAATAATAACAAACAATAATTGAACAATGAATAAATAATGAATGAATGAATGAAAAATTAATAAATAATAAATAAATAACAAATAAATAAACAAAAGGTAATAAGTAATTGCTGCACAAAATTTGTTATAATACAGGTATTGATTTTTTAAAAGTTGATCTTTCATCACATAGTTCTACTACTGCACAAGCAGAATTGAAATTACGGATACATCTAGTAAGCGTTCATTTATACCATAATTGCAAACGTGTTTTGGTAGCAGTAACAGATTTCTTGATCGAAGATTTCTTTCCGGGGCATAGAATCTAACATATTGGAGAATATCAGGACAGTTAATACGGTACGAAAGAATATCATGGATGAACACTTCGCCTTTTTTCTAGTGTATCTAATCCAATCAGTGCACACCTGGTTGAATATGGCGGCACACAACCAAAGTTCAATTTCATTCGTTTTTTTACAAATCTTGTAAAGGACTTTTGAACCCTTTCTAAAGGTAAAACATGTTTTAAGTAGACAGGACTCCATATAACAGAGCAGTATTCTAAATATGGACGAACAAGAGACATGTAGACAGACTTCAGTGTATATGGATTTGAGAATTCGATGTACGCACATGTACGCTTAAGAAATCCAAGCATTGAGTTGGCTTTATAGACCACGTAATCTATGTGAAAGGAAAATGTAAGTTTTGAATCAAAAATCACACCTAGGTCTTTTATTTCTGTTTGTGTACAGAGAGTTGTCCCACATACAGACTATTCAAAAACAATAGGCGACAACACATGATAAAGTTACATTTATTTACGTTTAAAGCTATCTGATTGAAGTCACACCATTTAACTAACTTGTCTAAATCATTTTGTTTTAACAGTCTTGTGCATTGGTAATCCGAAGAAAAATTGAGGTCATCAGCGTACATCAAACAATTAACATGACTAAACATTGAAGGAATATCATTGACAAACATATTAAAGAGTAGTAGTCCTAAATTACTACCTTGGGGAACACCGGATAAGGCATTAATATTTCTTGACTGACAACAACCAATTTTAACAGATTGAACTCTATTTGAGAGGTAGTTCGAAATCCAATTGAGAAGCATGGAGTGAATTCCAAATGACTTAAGTTTGTTTAACAAATTTGCATGGCAAACTGTGTCAATTGCTTTCTGGAAGTCGGTGAATATCACATCGACTTGATACCCTGACTCTAATGAGTCAAAAAGATAATAGAGAGTCAAGTTAGTTAATGTAGATCTACCTGATATAAATGCATGTTGTTGTAAAGATATTTGCTCTTTAAATATGAAATTAAGTTTTTTGGTTACAATTAATTCGAACAATTTTGGCATCGCTGATAATTTGGATATACCCCTATAGTTCTCTCCTTTTTGGCGAGATCCCGCTTTGAATATAGGGGTTATAAATGAACTTTTCTATTCCTCTAAAAATGTTCCAGTGGATAGTGACAGATTAAACATCAATTTCAAAGGCACAGACATACATACGTTACACTGTTTAAGAACAACAGAGGGCACATTGTCAGGACCAGGACTCAAACAAGAGTTTAAGGATCTAATACCTTGCAGGATGTCATCTGTGGATAGGTATAATGATCCAATACTAGTGTTATAAACATCTTCATTTAGTGAAGGTAGATTAATATAAAAAGTAGTTGGCAACACCGTTTTTTGGAGCTTTCCGAGTTTGTTTTTTTACACACCTTGAATGCCTTTTTTTGCGTTTTTTAAATTAACCAACCTTTTATTGTACCATGGTAGTTTCAAATATTTTACACTTTTTACACTTGGTACAAATTGAATGAATCCGAATTGTAATACATTTAAGACAGCTGTATTCATTTCTTTAAGGCCTAACCCGGAAAGAATCTTCAACCAAACAACTGACCCTAGGTATTTATTTAAGCCTTCATAATTGGCTTTGGCAAAATTATATTTAATTTCATTGTACTGGGTATTGAGTTTCATAGAAAGGGTGCAACATTTAACATTCAAACATAGAGCTATGTGATGTACTGAATTTTTCATCAATGGACATACAACTTCTCTGAGAGAGCAGTTTAAATTTTGATTCATAAATATTAAGTCAAGCATTCTGTTTATAGAGTTATGACAATAATTCATTTGGAAGTCATTACATGCATACATAGAATGGATAAACATGAATTCACAATCTGTTTTCATATTGTACGGTATTAAACATTTATCATCTGTTGAGTATGACCATTTGATATCACCAAGGTTGAAGTCTCCTAGAACGATGAGATGTTGTTGTTGCATCAGCTGATCAGCAATGAACTCACTGTTAGCAACATGACGTTCATAAACGCTAAAAGGACTTTCTGGTGGAATGTAGGTTGCAACAAAATAAATGTCCTCTCACTCAGCAAATCCTTTACTTATGTTGACAGCAACACACAATTGTTCACTAATAACGTCACAATTTGGAAGAGCAATGATAATCATTGAGAGAGATGAGCGCACTGCAATTAACACACCTCCTCCACGAACATGACCACTTCTTGCTGTACGATCAACTCGATGGACAGTATACAATTCATCAAAGAATTCAGCAATCGAAAAGTTGCTATTCAGCCATGTTTCTGTGATAACTATGATGTCATATTCATGTAGAGAGATAGCAAGAGAGACATCCTTGACTTTAGTTCTCATTCCCCCTGCATTTTGGTAATACACAGTTAGATTTTTCGATGGTGGGGAATCAGTTTTGGAAGAGTGAGAACAATTTTGCTCATTGTCTATGTTAACACATAGACAGCGCTCTCGTTTTTTGGAAAAAAACAAAACTTTCTTACACGAACATTCAGCGGTCAATTTTCAGCTTTCATGGCTTCATTGATGATGCAGGCCGAAACACCAAGACGAAAATTGATAAATTTGATTGTTGATAGGTCAGCATCTCTTTTGTGGAGGGGAAGACAAGATAGCAGATTTTTCGGGATACCAAGTCTTCTCGATGCATACGAAGCAATTGCGTCCGATTTTGTTGTTGTGGAGAATCGATAGAGGTGAAGCCATTTCCTCTCAGTTATCACTTCTACTTCAGTGTAGGCAGTGTCTTTGCCTATGATCTTTTTACTTTTCTTCATGTTTCTTTTCGTTTTAACAGCTTTCCATTGAGAGCACTGTGGGTCAATCAACTCTTCTGGATTGTTGCTGGACATTCAGTGATCAATATTTTCTGAAAGAATTGTTGAAGCAACATTAACAGCTGTATTATCAGACACTTCCATTTTTTTGTTTGCACCGGTCATTGAACCTTTTGTTTTTGAGTTTTTTTTAGACACATTTATTGTGGATGTTGGTTTTTCGGGTGGTGTTCTAGTCACATAATTTTTGAGGGATTGCATTTCCTCCTGTAGGCTAAGGACTAATTTGTTCAGTTCTGCGACTTTACACATTACACTTCCATGAAAAGCTTATAGCTGACTTCAGGAACGTTAATGCTTTCTCTGAAGTAATTGCACATTTTTCGTGAAATTTAAGTCCACAAATACCACCGCAAACAAAGTTATTGGTGATATTTAAATCGCATTTAGCACAATTTTCCGACATTATATTTACTCAGACTATATATTGAACAGAGAGTAACAAATAAACACGTCAGGACGCTTAAACGGACAACGTTGAACAGTGGACACCAAGAAACTATTCAACATTCAACTAATAACAGAGACTCAAAGAGAGTAGTCTGAAGACCGAAACACATCAAATATCAAACAATTACCCTCCAACAACCATCTCATGTTATCTGTCATGATGGTGTCAAGTTGCCTCGAATTGATTTACCATTATTTGCCTTAGACCCGTCTATGTATATGGCGACAGTTACATGATGCGTCTTTAATAAACCGAGAAATTGTCTTAACGGCTCTCGGAAATTGCGCCCCCTACGATGCAGTTGTAGCGCTGAATGTAATCAAAACATTCCCTAATGTGAATGGCAAGCTTTCTTAAAACCAAGTGGCAAAAAAAATATATTGTGCCGTCGTAATAATGGTGGACATACCTTAATAGAATGATCGCCAGTTATTTCACTAACAGGGAAGGTAGGTAATACGAAGACGTTGGTCCGAATTACTATGAAGTTTGAGAAGGCTTCGGGTCAGTTCTTGGACCTCTTCTGTGGAACATAATGTGCAATGGAGTGCTGCAATTGACGCTACCAAAAGTGCTCAAGGTCGTCCGCTTTGCCAAGTATATTGCAGTGGTCACCGTGGTCAAACACATCCATGGGGTAAAAGCCGCCACACATGAAGGATCAGCACTAAAATACGCATGACAGCCAGTTGAACTTTAAAACGTACGTCGAGTACTGAAGCAAAAAAGCGTCAAAGATGCAGACAGCGCTTTCGAGATTGTTCCAGTGCATCCTAGAACCGGAGAAGAATCCTGCAGAGCGGTAAGATTAATCCTTGCTTACGCTGCACCCGTCAGGTCGGGATCTCTCGTTACCGCGAAAACAGCAAAGTATATTTAGTCAGAAGAATAAGCGGAGGTTTACGTAAAGCATCTCACCAATAAAGAACAGATGTGCAAAGATTAATGAAACTCAGCCGGGGTAAGATGATAGACGTTATGTGGTTAAACTATCTCTTAAATCCCTGCATTGCGTGCCTTACTACGAATCGCGAGATTATTAATAAGGATACGAAACTTCAATCGCAATACGTCGATTTTAGGGATCTTCGAAAGTTGTTTATGAGTTATGCCGTGACTTCGGCTGCTCACTTTTTTATTGTCGCATCACTCACCGTGACTTCTTCTTACTGGCTCTCACTCTGAGGATGATGTTGTCATTTTAAAAGTAAATAAAGTGAATTTTCGATAATTCGGATTTCATCGGAGCGAGCAAAAACTGACAGATGTTTTCGAATTACGGAGGTGTCAGAAAAACCACAAACCGCTTTTAAAGTTAGGCGAAACTCCTACCTCGTCATCATCTTCATCATGATCCGGGTTTTCTTCCTCAGATATTAGTATATCGGCAGCTGTTAGGCCTGCAACTTACCAGTATGAATAAAAACAAAATTGCAAGCTCTACTGCCCAGCATATACACAGGTTTCCATTCAATTAAAACACAGGGCAAAGGAATTTGTTTTCATGGCTAATTTTTTAACACGTACGCCTTCCATTTAACAGTTGAAGAAAAACACACAAATCTAACTTCCAATTATAGAGGTAAAAAAGACAATTTCATTTCAGTATTTTTCGAACTCTCACATATGCTCAATTTGTGTAATGACCAACAGAATAAGATTGCAAATACAAACTGCTAATATGAGATTTACGGGATAGGGTACAAAACATGGCAGTCTCCCGAACGGAAAAGACTATGCTTCGATGGTTTGGACACGTGGCACAAATCAAGCACGTCTTCCGATGTCTTAAATGCGACACTGTCAGCAAGACGTCCGCTTGGCACACCCAGGATGACTTTCTTGCGCCTAGGCACGAACCTTTGTGAGTTATAGTTGATGGCGGAGGATCGAATGGCCAAAAGACGAAAAAAAAACGTAACTTAAGCCGAAAGACGCCGTTAAATTTACTTCGTATTAGCTTAGAGTACCCGTAAAGGAGCAGTAAGAACGTTTGTTAAGTAATTTAGCTAGTTTAAAGCATTTTTGTCTAGCATGTAAGCAAATAAATCGTAAAAAAGGATATGCATATATCCTGATATGAAGCAGAAGACAATAATGATGAAAGAAACATAATTTTTGAAATAAAGAAGTCTTCATGTTGTTCATGCCGAATTGTCCTTGTATCATTCTTTTAGATTTGTATTTCAGCCAGTAGTGTCCATAGCTACAGTCCTCAATAAATACATCTTCAAATTTCTTATAACTGGGTGTTTAATTTCATCCTTAAATGAAATGACAAAAAATCGGAATGTAAATTTCAATTACCCGAGTTTTGCAACTAAGCGGACTTCAGATAATTGAAAAAAAAAGTTCGTTTAGACGAATAATTTTCATAATTTGGCTGTAACTTAATTTTTTATTTTATTCACGTTATAAATTGTATGACCCTTAGCGCCGAATATTTTAAAATAAGTTAGATTACAAGCCAATGTTTTAACAGGCAGATAAAAACCATTTGATCATCAAAACAATAAGAAAAAGTGCTGTCAAAACTGATATTTCTCATTTTGTGGGGTTCAGTGCCAAACTTCATAAAAAAAATATAAATTCAATAGATGCATTTAAAGCCTGTTTGTCCGTTTTTTCTTGAGTTTTAATTTAAGGGATGTATTTTCTTCTTCAAGAACACACATTCTAAATCCAAAAGTTAACGTTTCGTACTAAGCGAATTAAAATGTTTAATTATGATGGGTCGCAATAATATCGTGAAACGAGATACTGCTCGACACTTGACCAGGCGGAATTGGATTCGTACTTCCCTTTTTTGGCGGATCATTAGAGGAGTTTTTTTTAACGCTCAAGAGGCAGTGGAATTTTCATACGGTGAGGAGGCACTAAGCAAGCAAGAAGCAGAGAGGGTACAAGGAAAACAGTGGTATCGTGATGCGTTTGCTAATTTAACTCTAAAAAATATCGAGGTAAGGAGTCTATATCAAGTTAATGATGCCAGTGCGCCGGCAACAACTCGCGTTGTCTTCAAACTTCCGCAAATGGAGCTCGCAATGTTTTTTGGCGAGCCCAAGTATTGGAGGTCATTCCAGATGTATTCGTTTCGGTCGTGCAGAATGCAGATGCCCTGTCAACTGCCAAAAAGCCAAAAGCTGCAACGTGCTCTTACTGCTCCTTTAAACATAGACTTTTTACCTCCGTCAAGTCTGGTGCTCTAGACGTGATAAAAGAAAATGGATTTCGTCAATGAAAAGAAACTGTGCAGCAACCGTCTAGGCTGTGGTCACGCTGATGAAAGATGCCGCAAGTCAAATACATATACATATACACACTCTCTTGCATGACATGCTTTATGATTCATCTAAACCATCGTCGACAATACAGAACAATATCAGCCAGCTCGATTTCTGTTAGATAATGGATCACAATTAACATTTGACCAATTGTTTTGGTACATTGCACTGCTCGCAGCATGATAGTAAGTTTTGGTAAAAACTGTGCACATTTGAACTTCTGCCTTAGACGGTCAGGTCATGTAGAGCCCATAACATGAATCATAGTCTATTTCGGGTACATTTGAAATCAATCAAACTTGCAGATCCTAATTTCAACACTCTAGCTACTATCGACATTTTAGTGGGCGCAGATGAGCTGGTGCCATTCCTCAGCACAGGTTTAATCAAAGGGCCCATCGGCACTTAGAACACCAATCCACACTTAGCTACCAGAAAGTTGATCGCAATCAGCCTAAACCAGCAGATGTTGACTCAAATGCACTATGCAAGTGTTTTCAGAGGGTGGCTCAACGGATGTGTCTGTGCTTATAATTGGCAATTGTTTTGCTAAAAATGTAAAAATGTCTAAAAAAGTAAATGGGAGAAATTTTAAATTTCCCCTGGTTGTGAAATTCGTGTCTAAAATAAATAAAAATCGAATTATGAAAAGCAAAATCAAATCAAACTTAAATAGAAAAACGAGATATCTGCTAAATGCGCCACAAAATATGAAAAAAAAGATGTACAAGCATGCTTGGGTGAAAAATGGAAAAGTATACATGAGAACCAATTAATTATTATAAATTCCAATGAAGATCTAGCACTGCAGTAACATGCAAGCTTTTTAAAGTAATGTTGTCGATGTCCCCTCAAACAACTGTGTTTATATTGATGAACTCTTTCTTTTTTTTAACCTATCATAGTTATCTAATATACTTATTATTCACCAAAACATAATAAGCATGCGTAAAAACTTTTATAACTTCCTTGCACATTTAAACTCGCTTAAAAATTAGCCTGATTTTATTTCTTGATCAGAAATCTGGATCTATGGAGAGGAAAAATCTCTTTTTTGCAACGATGGTTATAAATGTATATACTGCTACAATAAAAAATATGCATCTGGTGGTGTTGCTGCCTTTATTAAAGAGTAATTTAGCATTGAACATTATAGATTCAATTTAAATAGGTGCGATGTGTTAAAAATTAGAAGTGTAGATTTAAAGATAACTCTTTTTTTGAATTTATTGATTTAAGCCTTTTGAACTGTATAATATTATCGTGTCCCTAAAAAATTTCAATTCTCAAATAACTGAGCATTTTTGAAACAACATGATAACAAAATAGCTTTAAGTATATGTGATGTCCAAGTTATATTTACAATAAAAGTGCTATGTGCGGTGTTTTCCCCGATAGCTTAAAAGTTGCTGAAGTAAATCATTTGTTTAAAATAGGGGATAAACATATTAAACAACTAGAGGCCTATCTCATAATAATAATAATATGGGTGGCGCTACAGCCCGTAGGTAACCAGGGCCTAGCTTCTCAGCAACCACTCGTGTTGTGCGTGCTATTGTTCTCTCACGAGTGGAAGAGACCTACAGTTTAATGCCGAATCCGAACGACCAACTTTGAGAAGCTTTTTCTAGACAGGAAATACTCTTTGAGCATTGTCAGTGACTCGAAAGACGTGGGGACGTGAAAAATTGTTTTCGTCGCACAGAGCAGGAATCGAACTTACGATGTCGAGGTTGGGGTCGACGCACATACTCACAACGCCACGGGCCACCACTCCTGTCTATCTAATTGCTACCTGTATTCTCGAAGGTGTATTAAAAAGCAATGGAAAATAAAACTGCAAAGTTTTTTGGAAAAAAATATTTTTTAATGGTTGCGAATTGAAATCTAAATTCGTTCAGGTCGTTCCACTGATTGTGCACTAATAAATTTCTGTACTAACATTTATAACTGCTTCAATGGTATACAACATTTTCGTGGACATTACAAAAGCATTCGACACTCTTGATCATAGCATACTCTTAGATAAGCTATTCAAATGTTGTTTTAGAGGTACTATTCATAACTGGCTTTATTCTTACTTATCAAATAGCTGTCAAGAAGTGAAAATTAATGGTGTCTTAAGTTCCTTTGGAAGCGTATTTATAGGCGTCTCACAAACGTCTTTCATTGGTCGTTTATTATTTTTAATCTTTATCAACTCACTTTTATGCAAAAGTACTGCGGTAAGATCACAGCTTGCAATTCAGGCATCTTGGTATTATTGTTGACTGGATGATAAATTGGTCTGCTCACTCATATTCACTCAAAAAAATCTCAAGGCAACAATTAGACATTTCTACAATTTAAACTCGTTTTGTCCACTAGATGTTCTGAAGTGTATATATTATGGCTTAGTTTAATCTAGATTAATATGGCTTAGTTGTTTGACACTTACTATAACAAAATTGCCCCTCTTCGAATGTCCCAAAAACATGTCATTATTTTTTTGTTTATTTGCTGCAATAATCGACGGTTTAACAGCTTGTCATTATTTAGGGGCCTGAATAACTGGCCTTTGAAACACAATAAATATTTTTTTAAATGATTGGTTTATTCTTTAAATAAATGTTCTTCGAATTACCGACTTAGAGTAAACGAACAGAATCTTGTACAGGTCCCTTTTCACAACTTGCAAATATTCTTTAGTTTTTATCTATCAATTACTCACTCACTCGACAAACTATCGAGTCAAAATGAATCCATTTTCCACAAAAAATGTAAATCTTGGGTCTTGGACTTATGTTATCTCACATTAAAATAGAATCATAAGTAAATTTTTTATTTTGTTTATATTTGCTGTTTTCGTGCCAAGTTCCTTATGAAAATCCTTATGAATACACTCATTTGTTTTTTAATTATACAATTTTTTTATTTTTTGTAATGTATTTTTATTTTATTGTTGTATTCTGTTAGAGATGGTGTTCTTAAAAAATGATCATGCGTGAATGATATCAGTGATACAACCGCCAGATATACAAACGCTACAAATACAAACGCATCTACATAATCTGCTATCGCATCAACCACAGCCAATGATTTTGTTTGCTTATTTGCTGACGCGCCACTACAAATACTTTTGTAAATTGAATTGCCTCCCGATGTCAGACAATATTCAATAGAGGAGAAAAACTGTGAAAAGATCTTTAATGAGACTGACTACCGTGAGAAGGATGGCCGGCATGTTTTCAGACTTCCACTTAAGCCTGACTGGCCGCTTGGTAATTCACGTCATACAGCTGTACCATATCTCAATGCATGGAATCGCTTTTTGGAAAGGATTAATGCATGAAACACATAGAAAAAACCCTATCGCTGGCAGGCATTATTACATGCCTCATAGAGCCATCTTCAAAGATGCGAGTACAATAACCAAACGCAGAGTCGTATTCAATGTTTCTTGTCGCACAACCAGCGGATTCTTTCTAAGGGATACGATGATTAAAAACCTTTTCGTGGCGCTTCTACGAATGCGAACATCTCGTTTCCCAACGACTATTAACGCATTCTCTAGCGTAACATCCCTGAAAATGACATAGAGGAATATCGTTTTCTAATCGTGATATATAGCGTTGCTTCATCTTCCCATCTTGCCGTGAAAAGTGTAGAACTGCTTGCCTTGGACGAAGAAAAAGATTTACCCGAGGCAACTTAAGTTATAATATATTGGACCATTTCTATATAGTTGACCTGGATTTCGAAGCGTTGACAAGCGACTTATGCAGGCACAGGCGTCTGCACCTAGCCTCTGTCAATGAACTCCTACTCTCACCTCCCCGTGGTGAAATCCGGGAGCCGAGCACCTTCGACTGAAGATTGGGTACCCAACCCACGTGGGACGTCATTGGCGGCTGCAAACGAGAGAGGGGGAGAGTGGATGAGTCTGTATCAGGGCTCATCTTCTTTACGGATGGCGGCGGAGGAGCTTATCATCAGATTAGCCAACGGCGACATCCAGAGCTACCTGGTACACCTCCTTCTAGAGCTACTCTGACATATTCGGAGCTCAGATCTAAAAGGTTGCCTTCAAGGTCATATCGGGTTTTTGGAGTAGAGTTGGCGGCGGAGGAACCCTATCGTGTAGGGTCAACGGCGGCACTCACAACCTCAGCGAGGTTACCGATACCGGAGTCATCCGGACCCTCCGCCCAAGGGTAAAATAAATGGGCCTGGCCTCCCAGCTAGGGGTTGTGCGTGGGGTTAACGCCCTCACCACGTAAAAAAAATTTTGTTCAGAGACGACTACCTGCCTCGGTTACTGACCGATCTACTGTTGACGACCCCAGCAAACGAACAAATGACTATGCTTTTCGGTTCTGCACGTGGAATGTGAGGTCTCTTAACAGGCCACGTGCAGCCGAAGAACTCGCGGAGGCCCTTGACTGCTATAAAGCAGATATCACCGCCATCCAGGAAGTGCGATGGAATGGGCCGGGCAAGAAGAGGATGAAAAACTGCGACATCTACTACGGTGATTGCAGCAGAGAGAGGCGCTTACTTGGGTGTGGATTTGTTGTTCGAGGCAGACTTAGGCAAAAAGTCTTAAGCTTTGACTGTAAAAGCGAACGCCTCATAACAATCCGCATCAAGGCTACATTCGGCAACATCAGCCTGATATGCGCCCACGCCCCGACAGAGGACAAAGATGATAGTAGCAAAGATGACTTCTATGATCTCCTAGAAAGAACATACGATCAATGCCCCAGCTTTGACACCAAGATCGTTCTAGGAGATTTCAATGCTAAGCTGGGTAAAGAAGAAATCTTTGCTAAAGTCATAGGGAAACACAGCCTACACGACACCACGTCCAGTAACGGACTAAGGCTGGTGGACTTTGTCATGGGACGTAACCTCTCTGTTGCTAGCACGCGGTTCCCACACCTCAACATCCATAAAGAGACATGGCGGTCCCCAGATCAATCAACCGTCAACCAGATTGATCACGTTGCGATCGACGTCAGACACTCCTCCAGCATTCTCGATGTCCGAACTTTCCGAGGAGCCAATGTTGACTCGGACCATTTCCTTGTTGTAGCCAAGGTAAGGATGAGGATATCACGAGAACAACGGAGTCGAGAACGAACACCACGGTTTGACGTCGCAAAGCTACAATCGCAGCGGACTGCCAGGATCTTTGCCGACCGAGTCTCCCAGAAACTCTTTGTAAGTTCGACGCCGCCTGCACAAACCATCGAAGAAGAATGGAGTCGTTGTCAAGGAGCCATCAAAGAAGCTACCACTGATGTGCTGGGTTTTACGACACCACCTAGAAGGAACCCATGGTTTAACGACGAGTGCAGGCAGGCACATGCAGCCAAGCAGGAGGCCTACGAGTCAAAGATGCACCGAACAACGAGGGCTGTTCGTGAGCTCTACGAACAGAAGAGAAGGGAAGAGAACCGGCTTCTCAGAAGAAAAAAGAAAGAGCATGAGAAGCGCGCGGTCGAGGAGATGGAGAGGTGTTATGGCAAGAATGACGTCCGAAAGTTTTATCAAAGGGTAAAACAATTATCCAATGGATATAAAACTCGGACAGAAGCCTGTCGGGATGGAAATGGACATCTGGTAGTAGAGTCGCAGTCGATACTGAGAATCTGGAAAGATCATTTCTGCAGACTGTTAAACGGCGATGAGGACCAAAATACCGCTGTCAGGCAGAATGTTCCACTCAATCTGGACGATGACAGACGCGAATACTGTCCCCCAGACTTAGACGAGGTCAAGGTAGCAACATCAAGACTGAAGTCTAACAAAGCTGCTGGAGCGGACGGTTTGCCCGCTGAAATATTTAAGGCAGCTGGAGATGATCTGGTTGGGCGCATGCACCAGCTCATCTGCAAGATATGGTCTGAGGAAAGCATGCCCGACGAGTGGAATCTCAGTATCGTTTGCCCGATCCACAAGAAAGGAGACCCCTTCAACTGCGCCAACTATCGAGGGATCAGTCTTCTTAACATCGCGTATAAGATCTTTTCTGCCATTCATTAATAATCTGATAGGTCCATATCAGTGTGGCTTCAGGCCAGGAAAGTCCACAACAGACCAAATCTTCACACTACGGCAGATCCTGGAAAAGACCCAAGAAATGCAAATCGACACTCACCATCTGTTCGTCGATTTCAAGGCCGCATATGACAGCGTGCATAGAGACGAGCTATCCAACGCCATGGCTAGTTTTGACATTCCTGCCAAACTCGTTAGGCTGTGCAGGATGACGATGGAGAACTCTCGCTGCTCCATCAAGGTCGGTAACGAACTCACCGAGACCTTCAATGTCAAAAAAGGTTTTAGACAAGGCGACGCGCTGTCATGTGATTTCTTTAACATCGTCCTGGAGAAGATCGTGCGAAACTCACACGCCAACACTAGAGGCACGATCTTCCAGAAGTCCGTGCAATTGTTAGCATACGGCGATGACATTGACGTGATTGGCAGAACTCAGCGAGCCGTCAGTGAGGCTTTTGCTAACATTGAGACTGAAGCGGCTAAAATGGGTCTGGCGGTGAATGAGGGCAAAACGAAGTATATGCTGTCCTCAAAAAAGGACATACAACATCGACGTCTTGGACAGAGCGTCACAATGGGCAGCTATAACTTCGAGGTAGTCAAGGACTTCACTCGGCTCGGCTCCGGAGTAAACTGTACTAATAACATCAGTACCGAGATCAAGCGTAGGATAACTCTTGCCAACCGCTGTTTCTTCGGGCTCAAGAGGCAATTGAGTAATAGAGCCCTCTCTCGAAGAACCAAGTTGACTCTATATAAGACTCTGATCATCCCAGTCCTGCTATACGGCGCGGAGGCATGGACAATCTCGAAAGCGGATGAAGAAGTCCTTGGTCTCTTTGAGAGAAAAGTTCTACGCACGATCTTTGGTCCTGTTTGTGTTGACGGGTTCTGGAGGAGAAGATTCAATCACGAACTGTACGAGCTGTACAGCGACATGAGCCTAGTTAGGCGTCTACGGATCCAACGCCTACGGTGGCTAGGTCATGTAGAGCGTATGGACACCACAGCTCCGGCCCGAAGAATCTTCGAATCCGAACCTGTCGGGCAACGCAACAGAGGACGCCCGCGTTTAAGGTGGCGCACCCAAGTGGAGAAGGACCTCAACCAACTTGGTGTGCGAAACTGGAGACAGCTAGCCAGGGATCGCGCTAGTTGGAGAGGCATGTTGGTTGAGGCCCAGGTCCACCCCGGACTGTAGCACCACACAAAGAAGAAGACCCGATGACTGGCTACTACCATGAAGAAGACTTGCGGCTTCAGAGCGAGATATGTATCATTTGCGAAAGTGGTTTTCAAATTTTTCTTTCGTTATCAATAGTGTTCCAGAAGATCAGCGTTAAGTTCTCCAGCCTATTGATTCCTCGGACGCTGATGGTATATGGGCTTTGGGTTTGCAGTGGGACCCAACTTCCGAAAATTAATCGATTTGTGCGAAAACTTAAGAGGTAGGAAATTTACATTTCAAAAAACGATTGTTTCTTTCAGAGACCTCAAAACTGTATGATACACTAGGCTTTCTTGCGCCGACTCCTATCATTCCAAAAAAATGTTGTTTCAACAAATTTGGCATACACAAGTGGATTCGGACAAACCCGAAGCTCTTGTAACTCCACCCCTCTTTGGACGAAAATGGTATGCTAAGATTAGGAAGACGTTTAAGCAATACTTCGTTGAAACCTGACAAACAGTATCCTTCTTTGCTTCCAAATTCACGCCGGTCCACAATCAAATCACCATGTTCACGACGAATTACCCTGTAACATATTTTCAAATCTGTATTTGAGTCTATCGTGTACCCACTAGAGGTGTGATAATCGTGCAAATCTAACGAACGAATCATTCATGTATTGGTTTCAAAATAGATTCAGTCATTTCAATCAATCGTTCATTTCAGTAATCGTTCATTCAAAGATAGGGTTGTGTTCGTTCAATACTACCGAAAGCAATCCCAAAAGGTTGCAACCAATTATTCGTTCATTGAACGACAGATTAAGACTTTTGAAGAAGTTGTAAATATAGGAGAACATGCATGTGTATGTGGGTTCGAACAGTGTGTTTTGATGTTTGTGTTTCCATCGAACCAATAAAGAGATGGTGAGAGAGAATCATCTCGATCATTTCGCTCAGAAGGATATGAACGAAAGACGACTTGAACGAACTAAGCAAAAGTATTGAATTGTTTTTTTGGTTCATATCGTTCCTAACCAAGTGACCGAGGCGAACGAATCTTCAAAAGTATTGACTATGTGATTGAGTGGTTTGTAGTTGTGTGATTGCAATCACCAATAATTTTGAGTGAACTGGTCAAAATGACCACAACATTTTCATTGGACTCTAAGGATGCTTCTATTTACAGAGGTTTTCGAATTATGGAGGTTCAAATTATCGAGAGCTCACTGTACATGGGCACTGAGGCCCATGTTATCGGGTCAGAAGTATCCGCGAATTGAAATCAAACAATTTAATGTTATCATTGCTGCTGCCTTTTACTAATTAAAACGAACTCTCAATAGTTCATAATTCAATATAGCTTATGAAAATTATGAACCATATGTTGATAAGCTGCAATCCGTCTGTCGTCGGCCGGTGAACGAAATGTTTGCCAACTTGCACCTGTAAGATGTGATACCTACGAATTCACAAAGTGTCAGTACAGCGATTTGTGTGTATGCCTTGAAATCAAGGAAATAGAAACAGTAGAAATTGGAGAATTTCTCACATCAACGAACATATTTATTAAATTTGTGCAGACATCGCTTCTTCCGCGAATCGCACAGAAAAATTATTACCAATTTGAATGGGCCTAAGCGCAAGCGAACATTTGAGAAACTGTTAACAGCAATTACAAAACTAATCTATCGAAGGTATGCTGGGCATACACAGGTATGCTTTTACAAAGAAAAATCATAAGTAATATAAACCAGTGTTGTTGGCCATGGTAAATATACGATAACGTGTTCATTAAAATTTGTATGACAAGCAACTCCCAGTAAGTGCTATATTGGAATGAAAAGGAGCACCCGAACATTGTGGCCACGGGGTTCTTCTTAGTTAAATTCAAATTTAATAAAATGTTTCGAAGCAGAAATTAATGGAAATTAAATTCTAACTATCCGTTATAGCTACATGTATTCTATTTTTGTATAGTTGTTCCCATTTAAGCAAACCTCTAAATATTTATCACCTCATACCTAGGTTAGGTTGAGTACCTAGAAAAATTATTTCATTATCGGCAATGGAAGATGTACGTGAAAGACATTTTGTATCGAAAATAATAAGTTTGCGACCCACATAATCAATACAATAACTGCGGATAATTGTGTGTGCAGGATACAATAAACGGCAACAGCAGACCATCAGGTCTACCAAAATTTATTCATTAAATTGTACATAAAATAATGTATATAATGCACATTCGATCATTCGAGAAAACACCAGCTGTAATACAAACACTGTATCTCGAGTCGACAATAAAAGTACTAAGAAATATGTGTGCATCCATCTATCTCTCCAAATCCCTAACACTTTGTGCGCAACATGGGTGTGAAAGGATAATTATACGTAGCATGCAGACTCTTCGACAACATTGCCTTCAAGCTTGAAGCCTCCGAAAAATCAAGACTGAGTACATTAACCTGTCACAAAAAATAAACAAAACATTTCATTCAAAATCAATACGAGAACCTCCCCTTGTATTCAACAAAAGGGATTATGTGCAGTAAAAGTTCATCTCCAAGTTCACAGGTCTCCAACCTGACAAGATATGAGGAACGACCAAAAGCAAAGCCACTGTTTCGAGATCCAAAAAAGTCGAAGTGGTATGCACAAAAAATATCTAACAACTCACAATTCAGTGAACCGAGCGGAATGGCACTCTCTCATATACACACTTGTCACATTCACGACATAATCATCATCCCCATTCCTTGCAGCAGAGCATAAGAGCGCAGCGCCTGCCACCCGACCTCTTACAGAGGAGGAAAAATTAAGAGGTTCTACAGTAAACTACTTGTAAAGTAACGAAAGAAGTGACATGGAAATGAATGCGCTGTGTTTGCATCACGCGGGTACGAAGGGCGAAGAGTGACAATATCTTCAAGGAATCAAAACGCTCAAAAAAATCCACGCTCTTCAAATCCACAAACATCTCTGTGTTCTGTTCAGCTGTAAGCCGGTGCATCCGTCAAATTTTGTTGCTGATGTGAGCTGTTGTGTATTTTTTTTTTTGGGAAGGAGAGGTTTGTTCATGGATGGAGAGTAAGAATGAATACAAATGATATGTGAACTGATGTGGGATTGCAGGCGGGCACGCCTTATCCTTCATAGATTTTGAAAGAAGAATAGCTGTAGGGTTTGCTCCGTATAAGAGCCGGGGGGAAATAAATAGGTGATAAATTGGACGTTGCCCCATAACCTGCACAATAATTATAATAATATTTCTATATTAGCTAATTTGAATGTTTATTCATTTTGATTACATACACTATTTATGTTCGCAGCACGCTTTCCTTTACTAAATGCGCTCAATCTGATAAAAGATTCAACTGATTTCATTTGTTTATGGATCGATTACATACGCTAGAAACAGGCAACGACCAATTCCGGCAATCGCTTACTCGAATCGAGATCACTGAGAAGACAATCAAGATATTTCTAAATAGGACTTCAGATAATAGGTTTAAGGTGTTAACAACATACCTATGTATATCCAAAAATCAATATATATATACGACAAGTAATAAATATAAAATTATTTTAGAACTGAAATGTGAATACTGAACTTAGAAAATATAATCTTTCAAGACCTTTATTTTTTAAAAGATCAAAATCGACAATATAGCTAGAACAATTTAACAAACAAAACTTACCCTGATCTGCATAAATGTATTGTACAGTTGTTAAAAGGCAAGCACTAGTTACTAGTATCCGTAATCGAACCTTACTTTCCATTTTATTTGAATATGAGTGTGTATTTCTATTCGTTTCGCGGACCTGGTTTGTTACGGATTAATCTTTTTTCTTCACGCAAAACACTCAGAAAATCATTAAAAAAATTCTTTACTGTTAGTTAAAATAAAAAAACGATTTATGTTAAGAAAAATTATAAAAAAACGGCATAGCACTCGGCATTATTATTTCACTTTAACTAGTAGATACACATGCTGTTATATTGAATTAACTTTTTTTTTCTTTTTAACTTTTGCTTGCATCTACACTGAACGTCTTGCTTCGGCGAATTTTCTTTTAAAAAACATCTCTCTTTTCTCTTGTGTATGTTAGGTATTGATGTGTTGTTTTTTGTTGACTTTGAATTACAGAATGAGAATGGCTTGGAGTGGGTCGAAATCAGCGATCCACGTGAAATTCTATCATAAAACGGCATTTGCTGACGTGTCTGATTTTATTATGTTGTAATATGCTAAGCGCTTACAGAGTCCTTCTAGCATTTTATATGTAGGATTCTCCCGTATTGAATTTTTCGAGTGTTCTATTCGATAGAATCCTAGAAAGAAAAGTGATTTCAATGATTAGTATCAGTAAAATACTTATGAGTTTTGTACCAAGCTTAGTTTTCTTGCTAATTATAAAAATAAAGCTAATAAAATGAAATAAATGATGTCCATGCTTTCTTAAGTAAATCCTTCATCCAATCAATAATATATATTTGTTCCATTTTAAAGAATACAATCCATAGAATATCATTGCAAATAAATATGTTTTTACAAGTTAAACGAGTAGCATTAAAGGGCACATATCTGTAAAAATAGTTCGTAAGCAACTAGAAACCAAAATAGCTAAATAAACAACAAAACTTAACTAATAAACCTTTAATTAAAGTGAATGAGGTCGTTTGCCTGGTTTAAGACATTGAGACAGATTAAATATTTCAAAGAGAGAAGCAGAATAAATGTTTGGGACGATTTTGTTATAGTGAGTGCCTAACCATAAAATAAATATACTTGAGAACATTTAGTGAGAAAAAACGATTTTAAAATGAAGACTCATCGTACAGTCAAGGATAACACCAAGGTACCTGAATTCACATTTTTATCACTATTTAAAAAATTGATTCGCACAAGAGTTTAGCTTTAAGAAGAACAACCAAAACTCACTTTGGATGAATACGTCGCGGTTGCAAGGAAGAAGACGTATATACTATACGCCACATACTTTGGGATGTCTGACTCTTTATCAAAGTATATAACAGCTTTGAAGGACATTCCATATATTGGATAAGTATTATATTATTATATGTACATCAGCGCCTCGCGGGAGGTGATCTCAATAAATACTAAAATGTTTGTTAGGAATGGAACTTATATGGTCCAGTCTAATAAAGTCTATCTTTAATAAATGTAAATATTCATAAAATAACGGGTGGTACGGTGGTAGTTCTCTTTTCATATATCTGTAAGTACACAATTAACCAATATAAATAGTCTGGATGTTAAATATACTTATCTATATAACATTAGTCTATCGATAAAATTTAGACAACTCGTATAACTAGCTAAATGAATTAATCAAGGACACATCTGTGTATTGCGAACAGAATACTAAAGACCTACGATGATCCTATATTCAGATCCCAAGAATTTAGG
>OU744321.1:7742873-7814749 GCA_916610145.1 Eristalis arbustorum | reverse complement strand
TATTATAATTATTATTTTTATTATTATTATTATTATTATTATTATTATTATTATTATTATTATTATTATTATTATTATTATTATTATTATTATTAATAATAAAATACCACTCGCGGACCAACAAAACAACTATGTGAAGGAACACAGAACAAATAAACCAGAAATGGATAGAGAACAAAGGAGAACAAAATTTACGGTGCAGGGAGTCGGATCCCCAGTACCGGCGTCTGTCAGGAGTGAGCGCGCGGGCTCCGGGACGTCGATATACAATGACTGCAAGGAAAAAGATCAACAAAACGTATCTCTGGGAGTGGCACACTTGGCTCCCACAGACCGTACAGCGACAAGTGAAGCCAGTAGAAACCCTTTCGGTAAAGGTTCGAAGATAGCTCGTACACCTCCACCATCGGCAAGTACCCCCACAGTTCAAAAGCAAATACCAGACGGCAAAACACCGGTAAGCCGAAACATATTTGAAGGAAACGCGAGAACTATAGACAACGACACCGACATTTTCTCTAAGCAAATCGAGAAATGCATGGGAATTCTCAAATCCATGAAAGTGGCTTGCGCCAAACAGAAAAATATCAGTATGGATATAAAAAACGGCATTGCAGCGCTTGAAGAGGCCATGGATAAGCTGAAATGGGAAAAAGAGACCAAAAAGATGGTGCATCAAAGCTCTCAAACTCCCGAGCCAGAAGACATAGAAACGGAAACTCTGGGACAGACGGCCAAAGAAGGAGTCGAAAAATCTCCAAGATGCTCCAAGAACAAGCAGATCCCTGTCAAGAGACCACCTTCGAGCCCTCTTGCAAAAGGAGGTGATAAAAGAACGAAGAAATCCTCAGAGGAAAACCCTCGAGAAAAAATTTCTGTGTCCAAAACAGCAAGCTTGACGGAAGAGAGCTACGCACATGCTGCCAAGAAGACAAGCAAGACTACGGCAGAGAAAACTGAACAGGTGCTAAAAACCCAACCCCAGGATAATCCTAAGAAGGGCAAGAAAAGGGAAAAGAATAAGAGACCAAGAAGGCATGGTGGACCTCGAACCAAGGCCATCCTTATAAAGCCCAAAGGAAACGAGAAGTACACGGATATCCTAAGAGAAATACGAAGCAAGGCAAATCCAGATGACACCGAAACCATCGTTAAAACCGTACGGCAAACAAAATCTGGAGATGTCCTCTTACAACTCGGATCCAAAACAAAGGACAAAGAGGCTTTCGGCAAATCTCTAAAAGACATTCTAGGAAACAGAGCAAGCGTCCAAAGCCTGGAACCAAAAATGTCACTAGAGATCAGAGACCTGGATGAACTGGCCACAGCAGATGAAGTCCAAGAAGCCGTAAAGAAGAAGGCTGGCGATCTGATCACGGACATAAAGGTGGGAATAACAGGCAAGAACAGTAGCTCTTTAAAGATAGCCATTGTAACGCTAAACTCTAGAGCCGCCCACGAGATGCTAAAAACCCCCACGATAAGAATAGGGTGGGTGCAATGCAGAATCAGGCGAAGAGTAGAGATCACACGCTGCTTCAGGTGCTTCGGATACGGTCACCGACAGGCGTCATGCAACGGTGTAGACAGGAAGGGACGAGGACTGTGCTTCAGTTGTGGCGAAAAGGGCCATAAAAAGAAGGACTGTGGAAATCCTCCAAATTGCTGCTTTTGCGGGGATCTCGAAACCCCACCAGCGCACTTAGACCACATACCAGGGTCAGGCAAGTGCCAAGTGTTCCGGCAGGCACTCGCGCTAGCGAAGAGGTCTTCCTCAAAATGACCAGGATAATGCAAGCGAATGTCCACAGGAGCCAAACAGCGGACAACCTCCTGCTAAAAATTATAGGTGAGTTGCAAGTAGATATTCTAATTATCAGCGAGCAATACACCAACAAAAACACACAAAACTGGACATCAGACTCGCTTGGCACAGCTGCTATATGGGTTCAAGACCAAAGGAAACTTCGTGTCAAAAGCAAGAGCATAGAAACAGGCTTCGTCTGGGTGAAAATAGATGGGGTCACAATAATAAGCACCTATCTCAGTCCGAACGACAGGATCGATGAGTTCCGACAGAAACTGGAGAACCTGGAAGACTTCATGTCTGATACAGAAGGAGAAATAGTGGTTGCCGGCGACTTCAACGCTAGAGCTCAAGAGTGGGGGATGCCAACTACAGATTCTCGAGGATGGCAAATACTCGAAATGGCTGCGAGGCGGGGACTTAACGTAGCGAATGTAGGAGTTACCCCAACTTTCAGGAGGCCAGGACATAGAGGCACCATTCCAGATGTGACTTTTGTGACGGAGTCAACATTCGCGCGGATCCAAAACTTGCGAGTCATTGAAGATTATACAGGCAGCGACCACCAGTATATCATCTTTGACCTAGAAGAGCGTCAACGACTCCCATATAGACACTCCAGTCGGTCTCCAAGGTGGAATACCAACAGGCTCAACGTAGAGATTTTCAACTCCGTTGTAGAAGAGGGGGCAATCAATACGCTTCAAACTCCGGGATCTGCGGAAACGGTAGCTGAAGCCACGATGTCACTTATTCGGATCGCTTCCATGCCCAGAATGAGAGGTTCTAACAGAAGACGGGATCCAGTGTAGTGGTGGACAGAAGAGATAGCTGCGCTCCGCCGGAGATGCTTGCAACTGCGACGCTTAGTCACCAGGCGAAGAAGAAGACGTACTGAATCTACGGAAGCTGTCATAGCGGAATTCAAAAACAAAAGATCCGAGCTCAAGAAAGCCATCAATTCGAGCAAGAAACGGAAGTGGGAGGATCTCCGCCGTGATGTAAACAATGACCCCTGGGGACTGGGCTACAAGATCGTAATGCGGAAATTCGGAGCACAAATGGCACCGCCCGTCCTCGACGAAGAAAAAATGGACCGCATCGTTAGCACACTATTTCCACCTCATCCAGTCAGACCACCAGACACCACAGTGGTTCAACAGGAAATCCCTTACTTTAGCGAAGAAGAGTTGAGCATAGCGGCACAGTCGCTTCAAAACAAAAAAGCCCCAGGCCCGGACGGAATTCCTGCAGAAATCCTGAAAAGGGTCGTTCAAACTTGCCCTGGCCTGATGTTGAACATGTTCAACCGCTGCCTTGAGGAAGGCGTTTTCCCCAAGAGCTGGAAGCAACAACGTCTGGTGCTGATCCCGACTCCCCATCAGCATACAGACCTCTATGCATGCTGGACACCGCCGGCAAACTCTTTGAAAAGCTGCTAAGACCACGTCTAACAGCGGCAGTACAAGCAGCAGGGACCTGTCAGAGCGACAACATGGCTTCAGAAGTGGTAGATCTACGATCGGAGCCATTAAAGATGTAATGCACGCCACCCAAATCGCACATCAGGGAAACCACTACTCAAAGAAGATTGTCCTGCTAGCAACTCTCGACGTACGAAACGCCTTCAACTCGGCCACATGGAGCGACATCATCAACGCGCTCGAAAGAAGATTCCATGCACCAGCATATCTTCTACGAATAGTGAAGGACTATCTCAGGGATCGAGAGCTGACCTATGAGACTACAGCAGGCCCACGGAGAAAAGGAGTAACATCAGGCGCAGCGCAAGGATCAATCTTAGGACCAGACCTCTGGAACATCTCCTACGACGAAATCCTCTGTATGGATATGCCTGAAGACACCTTTCTGGTAGGCTACGCAGATGACATCGCGGCTGTGATAACGGCAAGAGACACAGAAAACGCGCAAAGGAAGCTATCTCAGGTCATGCGACGAGCGAACTCCTGGATGGACGACCACGGGCTTGGCCTGGCAACCGAGAAAACGGAGATAGTTCTTCTGACGAAGAAGAGGATCCCCACCCAAATTGACATCCAAGTCGGCACCGAAGTGATACGAAGCAGCGCTGCAGTGAAGTACTTGGGATTGAGGATCGATACAAAGCTAACTTTCTGGCAACAAATAAAGACTGCAACGGAAAGAGCCGCAAAAACAACTGCCTCACTCAGCAAGCTAATGGCGAACATAGGTGGACCGACTGCTGCCAAACGAAAATTACTGATAGCAACAATTCACGCGGTTCTCCTGTATGGAAGCGAAATCTGGGCAGACTCTCTAAAACAAGAAAAGTACCGAAAACAGATGGCGGCTGTACAAAGACGCGGAGCTCTACGAATAGCCAGCTCTTACCGAACAGTCTCAGAACCAGCCGTTCTCGTGGTCGCAGGAGTGACCCCAATAGATCTCCTCGCGGCAGAAAGGAAGTACGTCTACGACAAGAAGACTGAAACTGGATTGGCAGAGGCAACCGAGGAGGCAAAACAACACACTAAGGAGAAGTGGCAAGAGCGCTGGAACTCGGAGAGCAGAGGAAGGTGGACAGCACGACTCATAAGGAACATAGCAGACTGGAACGACCGGAAACACGGTGAGGTAAATTATTACATCACCCAGTTTCTCACCGGACACGGTTACTTCCACGCCTTCCTATTCAAGGTAGGCAAAGTCGACAATCCTGCCTGTCGGTACGGTGACTCTGTAACAGACGATGTCGAGCACACATTTTTCGCGTGCAACAGATGGGAAACCAAACGCAGAGATCTGGTGGGCAGCATAGGCGACATAACACCAGAAAACATTGTGCAGAAGATGCTAGACTGCGATCAAAAGTGGCATAAGGTCTGTACCTTCGTACAACACATTCTCAGAAGAAAAAAAAAAAAGAAGAAGATGATAATCGGGAAACAGTTGAGCCTGCAAGTTAATCCCGCAAGAAAAACATGACAACCCCCCTGAAGTAATGCATACAGTGGTCCCAGGGGGGTGGGTCAGACGCCAAAAGGGTATACGGAGTTTTAGTCGGTAATTTCAACGAGTCCGACAGACGGGGACGGTCACGGGTCAACGCCAGAACGGCCTCCTTATGGTGCGTAACGCATTTCTCCGGTCTCACTAAAAGGAAAAAAAAAAAATTATTATTATTATTATTATTATTATTATTATTATTTTTATTATTTTTATTATTACTATTATAATTATTATTTTTATTATTATTATTATTATTATTATTATTATTATTATTATTATTATTATTATTATTATTATTATTATTATTATTATTATTATTATTATTATTATTATTATTATTATTATTATTATTATTATTATTATTATTATTATTATTATTATTATTATTATTATTATTATTATTATTATTATTATTATTATTATTATTATTATTATTATTATTATTATTATTATAATTATTATTATTATTATTATTATTATTATTATTATTATTATTATTATTATTATTATTATTATTATTGTTATTATTATTATTATTGTTATTATTATTATTATTATTATTATTATTATTATTATTATTATTATTATTATTATTATTATTATTATTATTATTATTATTATTATTATTATTATTATTATTATTATTATTATTATTATTATTATTATTATTATTATTATTATTATTATTATTATTATTATTATTATTATTATTATTATTATTATTATTATTATTGTTATTGTTATTGTTATTGTTATTGTTATTATTAGTATTTATTTTCCCTACCACTTGTATAAATATTCAGAGAATTAGCGACATTATATTCTTATAGACAGAGACATATTTAGCTGAGACGATTCGCAATCGGTTACCTCTGTAACAATGGAATTATCATTCCAGCATAACACACGTATTTCATCTCTGGTGGGGATTTTTTCGATTATATTTTTGTGGACTGTTTCGGTAGGAAAGTATCCTTTACATAAATGAACCAACAGGCTATAGCTATGGGCTATAACTTGTCAAAATAGACCTTGTGGAAATTTCGATTTTCGATAACTTCTTAACCACATCTTAAAAACAAAATGTATCGTATATCCTTTTAGGAAAACTTTTCCTTAGTAACGAGCAAAATAGGGTACTATTTGCTGCTAATGTGAAAAGATGTGAACAAATATTTCAAGAATTTGGCGTTTACGTGATAAAACAGCGAATGCAATTTTGCAAATCTGAGCAAAGCTTAAAAAAAATTGTAAGCAAACAAATGAAGGAGTATGTTGGAGAAATTAAAGTCATAACTCATAAATAAATTCATTAAATTAAATAAATTAATTATTAAACATAATTAGAAGAAAGCATAACTGCTTCATAGCCTCACTTTAGGTTAGTGATGATATACGTCCATTTTTTGAAAGTCTGGCTGTTTTTCTTATTTTTTCAAAAGGATTTGACTCAGATAACCTCTAAATTTTGATATCTAAACCGTTATTAGTATTTTATAAATGACATATCAAAGTGTATCAAAAGGTGTGACGATCATATTTATGCAGATGATGTATAGATTTAAAAAAAATCAAAATATACTTAGAAAGTCTGTAGAAATTAATTTGTCACTTCTTCAAACTACTATCGACTTCGAGAAGAAATTCAAAAATCTGGTAATTTACATTTATGAGTATCTTAATTGGAATTCCCATGTAAACTACATTGTTTCCAAAATACATGGTATTCTCTGTGAATTAAATCCCATCAAGAAATATATACAAGTTAGCACGAGTGCACCAAATACGTACGGTACTGTGGGAACTAAATGTTCTCACAGTATAGTACCGACATATAGCAGAATGCTGCAACACCGGTGTGCGAACCGAACGTGGAAGTAATGCTGATGCAGCGTCTGGGCAGCACATAGGGTTAAGTCACATTTAAAGTAATTGTATGCTAGATGTAAGGTTGAAATATATTTTTCAATAAATGGAGCCTCCAAAAGAAGAGGCCGAGCTTGAATAATTAACTGGCGCCCAACTACCCGGTCTATCCAAAATGTCTAGTACTAGGAAAAGTGAAATAAAATTGTAAGGTTGAACTCCGAATTTCCTTGTTAAAGGTAAATAGAGTTTTTGTTTAGTTCCGGATTATTCAACGTAATCATCAACGAAATACAACGAACCCTAGGACCCTTGGAGATGAGAGCTTTATTTCAAAGAATGTGGATATTTGTGTAAGGATTTAAGTTTAAGATATTATTGTTAAGCGTTAGTGAACTAAGTGTTTTTTTTTTTGTTACTTAAATAAAAGTGTATTGTGTTAATAATAGTGATAATTATCTGTTAGTATCGATATTTAAGAATAGGAAATTATGGCAGAGAAACACATTGAACTGCAGTTCAAACTGCAGGAGAGACTGCTTGCTCAAGTATCATGCAGAGAATGACAGAGATCATAAATGAAAATAAAATAAATAATCAAAACATTCAGTCAGAAGTATCCGCTTTAACCACCAAACTTAATGAGTTTCAAATAAGTCGCCTCCAGTGGTATTATACGAACCTGTGCGCGTCTCTAATACAGGATTAATATGCCCTATCTCATTGGATTTAGTAAAGTGCCTTCCAGAATTTTCCAGTGAACAGGCTAGATATGTAAGTTTGCGACAAGCTGCTAATACAGCAGTTGACCTTTTTCGAAAATACCCCGGCACATATTACCAAGCGGTTGTCATAATTCGAAATAAAATAGTTGGGTCAGCAGACCTGATCCTATCTTCATTCAATACTACATTAAACTTAAAAACAATAAACGCCAGGCTCGATCGAACCTATTCAGACAGACGGCCTTTACACGTTCTAGAAAATCAGTTGTGTATTTTAGTGCCAGGCAAAATGATTATTTCCGATTTTTATCATGAAATCGAAAAAAATCTCACGCTAAAAATGAACAAAATAACAATGGACTATTCAGGCAACAGCAAACTAATAAGTTCATTGTCAAACAAATACCGTTCTGACGCTTTACGAGTATTCATTTCGGGACTGAGTAGACCTTTTTGTAACATCCTTTTTTCGTCTGATTGTTTAGATCTTCCCTCAGCTCTCACCAAAGCAAAAGAGTTGGAAGCTAACCAATACAGATATGAGTTTGCAAAAGCTTTCGACTCCCGGCAAACGAGAAGAGGGAGAACAACATAACCACAAAACAACATGGTTATAAGACAAGAAGACAATGCAATGGATCTATATCCAACGTCTTCTAAATTCCGGCACAATACTCGATTTAATTCACAGCAACAGCCTTCAGCGTGTGAATCACATACAACAGCACTTAAGGACTAACCAGAACTATAACCTTATAAACCAGGTTAACTTTTGTAGAGTAGGGTCGGCACTACATTTTATCAAAAAGAAACTTAATAATCGCCTTGAATTAAGAATTCTTATTGATCCAGGTACTGCCGAAAATTACATAAAGAAGTTTAATCAGTTAAAACACGTCATTTCAAACAACAATAGCTTTATCGCTAAAACCCTTAATGGACAGAATAAAATCACAGAAAAGTGTTAAATGAATTTATTCGGTTACTTAACCGATTTGATGCTATAATCGGCTACGTCTTTCTAAAGCAGATACGAGCTATAATCGATGCAGAAAATGGTGTATAAATCCACATAGGTGGAGAAGAACCCTTCGAGTTGTTAAATTGTGATATCGATTGCAAATCTTTCCCATCCGGCTTAAAAAATCAGTTCAAAGAACTGATCAAAAAACATGTAAAAGTCTTTGCTAAGACCAAACAAAAATTACCATTTAACACTTCTGTTAAAGCATCGATCAGAACAACAAGTTCAAAACCCATTTATTTTAAACCCCGACCATATCCTATGGCACATATTGAGTTCGGCAATAATGAAATTGAACGACTGCTAAAGGATAGTATTATCCAACCGTCCCGTTCTCCCTATTTTACCCTTATACTGGTCGTTAATAAAAAGGGTAAATGAAAAAAAAACGGTAGCCGACCGATATCCGATTCCAGAAATATCCGTTATACTCTCAAATCTGGGTCAAGCGAATTTGTATTTAATAATAGACCTAAAAGCTGATGTACTTAGACCCGAAATAGGCAGAAGCTGTCATGTCTATGTAGATGATGTGATTATTTTTTCTAAGAACACAGAAGATCATTTGAAAGATTTGGATAGAATATTTTCTAAACTTTACGAAGCTAATATGAGGACAGCCTCGGAAAAATCAAAACTCTTAAAAAAATATGTCGAATTCTTAAGCTTTAACGTTTCGTGCGATGGTATTAGAACATGTCCCCAAAAAGTTCGTGATATTTTGGGTTTCGAAGTTCCCAAGTTCTTAAGAGCACTGCGAGCCTTCCTTGGACTCTCTGGGGACTATGCTCTCATTACCAAGCCACTAACGAAATACTTAAGCGGTGATAATGGACATATTAAGCTCTCACAAGTCAAAACATATTAAAATCGTCTTGGATGCAGAGGCATTGGATGCATTTGAAAAAAATTAAAACCATCTTGGCATCGGAAAATGTTCTCCTTTTGTATCCAGATTTCAAAAAGTCTTTTGACTTTACAACAGATGCTTCGTCCGATGCTATAGGTGCTGTGCTTTCACAAAACGGACGACCTATAACAATAATATCCAGAACTCTGAGCAAGGCGGAACAAAATTATGCTACCACTAATCGTGAAATGCTCGCGATAGTATGGGCTTTGCAAAATTTAAGAAACTATTTATACCGGGCTCCCAAAATTAACATTTTCACTGACCATCAACCGCTAACATTCGCCATGTCTGAAAAGAATCCAAATACTAAACTCAAAAGATGGAGAGCATTTCTAGAAGAATACACACCCTCTTTTTACTATAAACCCGGAAAAGATAACAAGGTCGCTGATGCGTTATCACGGCAACACATAAATGTGGATAGTACCTGTGGCTCTGCAATCCATAGCGAAGAATAATTATCAAAAGTAATAGCATCGGTCCCACAACCGATAAATACTTTCAAGAACCAAATCTTCATAGAGCAAGGCTCTGAAGATAGAAAAACGAAAATCTTATTTCGAAAACAGTTGAGGCATTATGTTCAATTTTCATCCTTACCGAAACTTATTGAATCTATGAAGGAAATAATCAATTCTGATGTAAACAATGGTATATTTTGCATACTTGAGGTTCTAGGTAAAATACAAAACTATTTGATTAATGCGTTCCCAGGAGTCAAAAATACACTAAGAAATTCGCACAAGATATAACGAATACTGATGACCAAATGGATATTATAACAACTGAGCATAACAGAGCACACAGAAGACACGCAGAAAACTATAAACAGATAATCTCCGATTATTTGTTTCCTCATATTAAAAAGTTATTAAAAAATCTTATAACAAATTGCAAGATTTGTCAGGAAAATAAATACCAGGACAAGCCGATTAAGCATCCGATATGTCCCATACCAATTCCTAAATACAACGGTGAAATTCTTCACATCGATATTTATAATACGGGAAAAAAATACTTTATAACATTTCTAGACAAATTCGCTATATTTGCGATTATAAAACATAGATTAGGATATACAAAATCCTCTTACAGAAATTATGTCACATTTCTATCAACCAAGGCTGATAATTTCCTTTATCATCTGAGCCAGCTATATCTTTAATGCCAGTCGCTCTGATCACATTTCTTCTTATGTAAAACGAATCATTGGCTGTTCCTTAACCACGTTATTAAAAACTCCTACTGTCCTCTCATTGTTTAAGATTATAAGACGCACATTACCTATTTTCGAAACTAAGCATTCTGCAATCCAAAAGGACATATATGTTATCATCTATGCAAATCATCTTCCTTCATGTTTAAAAAGGCTGAACACGGTGGATAGTTTTAAAACGGAATTATTTGAAATCTTAATAAGCAGAATTTAACCTAACACTTAGTTATTCATTTATATATAGATACTATACTAGATTTCGTACCCGGATTTGCCCGCGTTTGTTTCTTCAACCGGTACTTTACCTATAGTGAAAATATATTTTTGCGATAATGTGATTATCAAGATAAATGTGGAGAAAAGTGTTCCTTTGTAGATGCACTAAAGACGATTTTGAATATATGTTTACTCCGCACTTAATATAAAACAATAATAAGACTGCTCGAACAGAACTCAGAGAAGAATCCAATCTCTCATTCACATCCGAACTCATAATGAGTACAATTCGTTGACTGTGTGCATACATGTTGAAGTTTGAATTATCAATGTGTGCTGCAGCAAAACGGACGGAAAATACGGTTTTTTCCCAACCATTTACACACAACGTGGAGGGATATCAAGCGATTCATAAATAAAGTTCTTGGAAATCCCATCTATCCACCTGCGCGACTTAAATTATTTGTCGCAAAGAAATGAAACACAATTATTTTTTACCGCACCACAAGTATTTATTTTATTTTATTATGAGTGCCGCTGTCTATGGCTTGGCCGCACAGTCTTTCAATCCGACAAATAATCCCCGATTTGGAGACATTCGATCGGCTTTATACCATAAAATTGATTAGCCAAGCACTTCTCATATTCCAATTCAGAGGTAGGTGATTTTGCTGACTTAGCACTTTTATGTATTTTGTTTTCCATCGCATTCTGTTAATGCAAAAGTGCCGTCTTGCAATTTTACAACTCTTTTTGGTAGGTGGTACGTAACTTCACCCCGCTTGGATTGGAAATTCTCCTGAATTTCTTGAGAAGTGCTAGGTTTTACATTTTCTTGAATATTTTTTACTACAATTTTTAGTTTTTTGTTCTTAGTTCTTAACATTATAAGTATAATAGTTGATATAATTACTAAAGCTATTACAATTGTTGAACTTATTATATAATTCGTGGTTTTATGTTATTTTAATTCCTTAATTTCTCTTATATATTCAAAATGTTTTAATATTATACTATCGAAAGAAATGGATTTTGTAAAATTGTAATTTACATCCTCAAAATAATTGTATTTGGCTTTAATTTCAAAGTTTTGATTCGAAAAGGTTTTATTAAATACTTTAACTGAACAATTGTTAAAATTGATTAATATATGTCCACTTAAATTTAACTTCCTATCGTCACAATTGTTTAAAATTTCATCCTTATTCATATTTATACATATTATTGTTTCTTCATCAATTATTTTTATTTGTTTCTTATAATTTTCTTTAAGCTTACAATTACTCAGAGTAACACAATTACTAACTAATTTTAAATCGTTCACATATACTTCATCATTAAATTCGTAATCTACATTTTTATACTCTACAATTTTTTGATCATTTTGAATTATTTCAAGGCCTTCCTTGTTTGGTAAGCTTGTTAGAAATTTTAATTTTATATCTACAACCGCCATAGGTGTCTTAATTGCCATGATCAGGACATTTTTTCTATAGCTCATCATATCTAGTTTAGAATGTTTTATCTTATAGTAATCAATGTTGAATCTATTTATTTCTTCTGGGGTTAGTATCCCTGGATGTAAGATATTATGTTTAGTTGAGGCAACGTTGTCTAATATTTATAGTTTTAATTTAAAACGACCAGTAGGAATGTTAGGAGTATTAACATCTGTAAATTTACGTTTTCTTTTAATATTTGTATTATGTTCATTAGATATTTTTTTTTATTCTAAATCTTGGTTCATATTTATGTCTAAGTCGCTTATAATTTTTAATTGGTGCTGTAATTCGATCTTCCGTGTAATTTTCCCTATTTTTATTTGCCTTACTAATATATTTTTGTTTATTCAAAATAATTGTTTCCCACAGTTTTCGGTGATCTGCATTCATAGCTTGTTCTGGGGTCATTTTAATGCTGCTATGATATCTATTATTGTAATTACTTATTACTTTATGTAATTTAGCAATTAATGTGAGTGATGTGTCTCTTAAACTGACCAATTTCTCTTGAATTGTTGAATGCAGTCTTTCAATGTCAGCATTTCCAGTGTGGTTATTAGGTTTGGTTAAATGAAGTTCTATTCCTTGATTATTTAAATATTCTATTAGCTGATGTGCCTTAAACTCATTATCAGTTATTATTTTCTTTGGCTTATTAAATTTGGAAAAATGTTCTTCTAATATTTCTATTCTTTTTCCCCAATTTTTGTTTGGCAAATTATAAGCATATGCTTTTTTGGTTAATTTATCAATTAATGTTACGAACGATTGTCCTTGGAATGTAAATACGTCCATATGTAGAGTTTCGTTTGGAAACTCGGGAGTTTCTGTTAGACAGAATTTTGGCTTTACGGGGTTTCTTTCATATTTAGTTTCCAAACAAGTTCTACAATTGTTTATAATTATTTGAATTTCTTTTTTTAAATTGGGATAATAGATCTTCTTTTTCAGTGTATTATATGTTTCCACTATGCCACTATGTATACTCTCTGTAATGTGATCCTTAGAAATTTGATGGTGTAATTCTTCCTGACTTCTTACTTCTTTTGCTCTTAGTGTGCATTTTATAAATGTTATGTGTCTATTATGACTAAAGAGACTTATTAAAATTTGCTGTATTTTGTTATATTCCCGATATGATAATTCCGTGTATATACCAATTTTTAAAGGCTTCATGGTTCTCATAAACAAGTCCTTCCAATATGACTGATTTTAGTCATATCAACTTGAATTATCGTTCTTCCATGTAATACCTCGACCTCTTCGGTAATTGTGTTCGTTAAAATTAGCTGCGTTTTGTACTTATTGACAATTTCTTCTTTTATTGGGAAGTGGTCGAGTAATTGCTCCGGAGCAGAATGAATCGTAGCTACATCGGACATTACTTCGTCTTCTAAGTGGTCTACATGTTCTATTCTACTCAGGAAGTCAGCTACTTTATTTTCTTTTCCCTTGAGATACTCTATGTCATAATTGAATTCAGCCAATTTCAACAGCCACCTTTGATTTCTCTGTGAGAATTCTTTCCCATTATATTTTTTGTTGAGGTATTTAATTGGTTGGTGATCGGTAATTATCTTAAATTTATTTCCCCAGAGATAAGGTCGGAAATAAGACACTGACCAAACTATGGCCAAAAATTCTTTATCTGTTGCTGAGTATTGCTTTTCATGGTCGTTCAGAGTTCTTGACGCATAGCATACAGGCTGTCCATCTTGAGTTAGCACTGCACCTATTGCATAATTGGAAGCGTCAGTAAATAATGTGAAAGGTTTATCCAACCTTGGAAACTTGAGTATGGGATGGTTGACGATACAAAGCTTAAGTGTTTCGAAGGCTTGTATGTACTCTGGATCTTTCGAATTGATTTTTGTATTCTTTTTCAAGTATTTGATCATAGGGTACGCTATTTTAGAATAATCCTTTACGAATTTTCTATAATAACCCGTCGTCCCCAAGAAACCTTTCAGCTGTTTCTATGTCTGTGGTAATTTATAGTCCAGTATGCACTTTATTTTATTGGGATTGGGCTTCATCCCATCTTTAGTTAAAACGTGTCCCAAAAATTCGGTGTCATTCTTTAAAAATGAACACTTATTAAGCTGGACCTTCAGATTGTGATCATTTAACACATCGAAAATAGTTTTAATAGCGCTAAGATGTTCTGCCAGACTTGTAGAAAATATGAGAATGTCATCAATGTAGACTACACAAATCTTATTTATGTGTTCTCTCAATATATCATTCATAAACCTCTGGAACGTAGCTGGGGCATTTTTAAGACCAAAAGGCATCCGAGTGAATTCAAATAAACCGTTTGGTGAAACAAATGCAGTTTTTTGTATATCTCTGGGATGCATTTTAATCTGGTAACACCCTTTTGCCAAATCCAGTGTTGTGAAATATTGAGCGCGACCCGACTTGTCTAATACAGCTTCTATATTAGGGAGTGGATATTTATCGTCTACAGTGATTTCGTTCAATTTCCGATAGTCAACACAAAGTCTGAGCTTCTCTTCGCCAGAACTGTCCATTTTCTTTTTAACGACCACTATTGGTGATGCATACCGACTATTTGATTTTCTCACAATTCCATGACGTTCCATGTCCTCTATCTTTTTCCTCACCTCCTCTTCATGCTTTGGTGGTAATCTGTATAAACGGGCGTTTATCTGTTGATCCGTTGTAGTTTTTATTTCATGCATCACGTATTTGTCAATTGATCCCCATCTTTATACAACAAATGTGTATATTGCTTGATTAGCTTGTCCAGTTTTTGCCTTTCATCCGTATTTAAATGTGTCATGTCTATACTTTTGTGTCCAAACGGGAAAGAAAAAACGAAAATAAAGTATAAAAGTGACTGAGTAGTAAAGTGAACTTTTGAAAACGTGATCGTGGGGAAATCCAAAAATATTCTGTACATGATGTCTCTTGCATCGTGGGAAGCAGCCAGGGACCAGCTGATTCAACATTTCCGGCCCATCAAAAATATCAACGAAACTCTTTCCAACATACAACACATCAAGGTAAATAATATTCTAGAACTGTGTAATAAAATAGATTATATAATTAAAGAAGTTCACGAATATGCGCTTTACGAAGCTACAAATAAAGAAATAGTAAACTCGAGTGAGCAGTTGATAATTGCAAAGATAAAAGAACTTTCAATTGGCCAACTTGCTAGGGAAATAAGAAATTTGTACAATTTAGACACAATTATGAATATATTAAGATCATATATTCCAGATAGTGACTGGAATTTAAAAAAAAAAATTATTGTAAACCTAACACTACAACCGAACCGTTAAGAAATGCAAATTTGCGATCGCCTAATTCAGGGACAGAAAGCCAAATAAATAGCAGAACAGTTCAGGGCAACAATAATTACAGACTCCCCGAACAATCCAGTTCACGGTCAGACAGGCAACAGAGGAATTTGGACCAAAGTAGGCAAAGTAACAGGTCAGTTCAGCAAGAAATTAATAGTATAGAACCGACGGTTTTTCTCAATTAAGCCTCGGAAATAAACATTATTGTCATCTTACTATTAACAAATATAAATACAGAACTCTAATAGATACGGGATCGACTATTAGTATTATTAATTCAAGCACGGTAAATTGTGAGAAGTTTAAGGTTCTTGAAGAGAAAGACATATCACTAAGTACTATAAATAACATTACACGAGAGCGAAATTGTCATAACTGACGCTCCGAAAGAGTTCCGCATGGATAATTTAAACAAAATTAAATGGTACAAGATGCCATTGAACAATAAAACATATGATTTACTGATAGGAATGGACTTTATTAGTAAGTCCGTGACTGAATTAAACATTAATAAACGATTCATGCAACTGAACAACACCGTCAAATTGAACCTATTTTCGGAAGACTACGAAACAATTCAGTGTTTCGAGTTGAATGAGAAATGAAACACGATTATTTTTTACCGCACCACAAGTATTTATTTTATTTTATTATGAGTGCCGCTGTCTATGGCTTGGCCGCACAGTCTTTCAATCCGACAAATAATCCCCGCTTTGGAGACATTCGATCGGCTTTATACCATAAAATTGATTAGCCAAGCACTTCTCATATTCCAATTCAGAGGTAGGTGATTTTGCTGACTTAGCACTTTTATGTATTTTGTTTTCCATCGCATTCTGTTAATGCAAAAGTGCCGTCTTGCAATTTTACAATTCTTTTTGGTAGGTGGTACGTAACTCGCGCGATGTTCACTTGTTGTGCAAATTGAAGTCAAACTTCATGAACCATGAACAAAATGGTCATGAGGAATCACGAGAGATTTGATTGCAATAGAAATTACCTACATTTTGATTTGGATATAACTTTTAGGGCTATACCGAGGCTTAAACATCTTTTGAAGGTAGCACAAAACTACTTTGCACCGAATAAAAGAATTTTCCGAATTAATAAGAATTTATTTTTAAAATGACTTTCTCATTTAATTGTTTATTTATGCAGAAGTATGTATCAATGCTGTGTTTAAGGACTACGATATACATTTGCATGTGGATAATACTTCTCTCTTAAGATGGTCGATAATTCGAATTGCAAATCTGCACCAGGTGGGCATAAGTTAGGAACCCATCTATATGTTCAAACGTCTAAGGTCCATCTATAAGTAAGTTGAGTAAGACCGCAACAGAGATAAGGTATGATAGAGATACCCGACTTCCTCGTGTCTTTCCCCTTGATTTCGTTTGACAGCGTTTTTTATAACATTTCACAGCTGTTTCTTATCTGTTTCACAGATAGAGTCGGTGAATACGTGTGAGGATTGTAAACAACTGATAATGTGCAAGTGAATATGTGTAAGTGTATACGAACAGCTGATTAGGTGAATTATCTGACACTTCAAATTATTTATTTTTTTCGAATTTGTTTACATTACAAAACTAAACATTTTTTGCCTTGTTACAGCATATTACACCGAAGACAACAAATGAAAAGCAAATTCAATTTAGTATAATCCATCTGGTGTGTGTGGGCTTTACGTTAAGTGGAGTCAATGATCAGGGCTATACGCCGTGAGTCGAACAAAACGAAGGAATGGCAGAGGTGCCCATTATCATCCATGAGAACAGATTCTATTCATCCCATAGAATCATAATGCGCTTTCCTTTTATCACATTCACATGTTTTTCATTCACAGGTAGCAATATTCTTCATCGGATTGACGCCGTATCGGAAGATGTTGTCGAGCTAAGTTATTATGTATACATTTCTGTTTTGTTGATGTTATATAATGCACAATGTTTTCTTTTAGTGCGACGATTGTTCGTTATGTCAGTGGCAACTGAAGAACTGCTATCCTTATTGTTATCTATGCCAACATGCAGCTGAAAAGACGAAATAAGCCCCCAGATTTAAGAAAAAACTATTTAATATTGTTATGTGTATTTTATTGAAAATTTATGAAAGCATTTCCACACCACCCTTGGGGTGTGCTTATGGTGCGTTAACCGATTTTTTTTTTTACCGGGTGTTCGGTTTCCCCGAGATGCCTATTTCCACGAGATGCCACCCGACCTAGAACGAACTAATATATTAATATAATTTGTAAATAAATGGAAAAGTAAATAGAATAGAAGAAATAGAAATAAAATTTAAATGGAAGACAAAATGTATGATAAGTATTTCTTTCATAAATGCGAAACGCTGAGGATTTTATTCCTGAAGCTGAAATCACTTAAGTCCCTATTCCAAAACTTCAACAAAAAAATGCGAACCCTAATAAAATAATTTAAAATGTAGTCCTGTTGCAAGTTCTTGCAACAAACAGATTTCGTTTGCGTAATTAAGACTTCGGCAATTTGCTTTGCTACACCCTTGATGATAACATTCGTAGAATACTTTCAAGAACATGTCTTCCAGTTCTCGAATGTGTTCTACCAAATCTGGGGGTGGGGCAACCTGATTGCATCCATCGATTTGCTTAAACATTGTAAATGTAAAGCTTGTGGATGGGTTTCCCGTAGATATTGTAGGCAGAGCCAAGCTACATAAATTACTTTCACGCACTTTTCGATACAGACAACCGCAAACATAAACAAAACTATTTTCTTTTAGAAACTCATTAACATTTATGTCCACAGTCATTTTGACAGAAAATGTTGGTTTTTTTTTTTTGCTACTTTGCAACCAATCTGGCTGCTTTCACGACTTTAATATTTTATTCTGAACCGAAATGTTCATACTATAATAATTTGAATCTTATTTCACATGCACATGTATATGGTATATGTACATCTTAACATATCACCAAATCACCACCAAAACTTATTAAAGAAAAACTTACATGAAATCATCCTATATGCATGCTTGAAGTTTCTGCATCCCAGAATGCAAGACTTTCTGTCCATGTCATTTCTTGTTTCTGGCAATACTAAATTAAATGTAATATGAAAGTTAGTATATGAATATGTTCTAATGTAGATGTCTCAACTTACTTCGAACTTTCCGCAAAAATGCAACCACTGCAAGACCCACTTTTCTTATAGACTCGAAATCTTTAATGTCTGCTCATTGATTTACACTGCACTACACTGCAATTCTATTCACACTTCAATTGATAACTTTACTCATCTTGAAACACTTGTAATTTGATAACGAATTATGATAACTATGACGAATGAAAGTTCAAATTCACATTCAAACCAAATTTCCCCACAAAACGGCGGACAAAATGAAATAAAAATATGTTCAATAAGTGTGCCCCGATTAATAAAAGTTACACCATACTGGAAAAACGTATTGGAAACTAGTATAATTGTCCGTTGGGTTTGAAAATTTTAACATATTTTGCGTTGTGGACGATTGAAAGTAATATAAAATAAAACTAAGCAAACTCAGACTAATGAAAACGTTGGTTTTATATCTAATAATGGAAGAACAATAAATACGTAATTTAATATCATCATGAATAAAAAAAAGTAAAGTATTTTTTTTGCATATACTAAAACAATTAGTATTATAATTAAAAGCAATGTGCAGTTCATTAATTGAAACTAAAATTACTGAAGAAGAACACTAGCACACAATATGTAGCGCATAATGTAGCGCTTTTAACATATACGTGTACATATTTGTGCAAATGAGTATATGCATCACAAAAAATATCATCTGTTAATGCATTAACAAGCGAATTTGTATATTCAAGTATTTTGTTCAACAGACATGAATCAAAATATCATATACCAACGAACAAACAATTTTTTCATCAATTATATGTAGTCACTTTTAATTTAAATCAGTCCTTCTACTTATGGTGTCGACTGTATATTGGGTATTCTATTTACTTCATAAATAAAGAATCCGTTTGCTATAATAATTGCTATTGGCCTAAATGATCGAATGATCCATCCGCAATTCCTACTGTGCACTCGCACCGTTTTCCTGACCAGTATGTTAAAGAAATGCGAAATGTATAAGCAGTCAATAAATAACCTTCGATACAGCCTGGTGTTTTATTTGCCATCCCTCCCGAATTTCCCTACACATGTCCAATCGACCTAGTTTATATTTGTAGGGTTAAGTTAATAAACGCTTTAAAATTGTTCAAGTACATTCCCTTAATTACAGAAATTATTCGACGGACTGCCATCAGAAAAAAATGTATTTCTTTTCTTAAAAGTCACCTATGCATGTAAATTGTAAAGAAAAACCATTCGAGTAAGATTTATAGATTTATTGTTTAAAACGAATTTTAGTAATACATTGCTTTAATTCCTAATATTATAATGTCATGAATTTGTTTTCAACCATGTTCACTTCGCAAACATATCCCTGGAAAATTCCAATCGGTTACACATTTGACACTATTGGGGGCAAATTTGTAAAAAAAACATGGCGCGCACCCAAACGTTGTAACAATGTGCGTGAAAATAAAGAAATATGCGTGAGTTCAGGTCCATAACGGCAGTTTTTGTGGTGGGATAGGGGTTTTCCAATTAGAAATGCCTGGAAAGACGAATATCTCTATGTTCTCTTATCTCTGGACCGCAAAGAAGTTGAAAAGCGGAGAGTGCTACAACACATTATTTATGGTTTCTACCGCCTTCTTAGGCTACTTTTACACAAGCTAAATCGGACAGCAAGCCTCTCCATCTTGTTGACAAGAGAGGTGAGACACAGGAATAGCTTCACCTCCCGTGCCTAAAAGATGGAAAAGCTTGCTGTCCGATTTAGCACGTGTAAAAGTAGCCTTACAAACCTCTTTCACGGAATCGTTGTATGGAACACCGTACACGCATGTGTTAAGAATGTTCAGCAATATTAATCACAACTCTATACAACATTTTCCCTCTCCCTGGCATTGACATTTATATACGAACACATACTCTCATTTGAAAGCTACTGGAAGCTCTTTTGTAAACTCTATTTTTCTCTTCCTTTTCTCCTGTTTTGCCCTCCACCGTAATATGTAGTTCTTTATCAGGATGTAGGACCATACCCATGTCGATTGCGTTAAAATTTTGTTTGCAAGGCATTTTTATATAAATTTTATATAAAATACTTTTGAGTTTAGTTGTACTCATATATTGCTAAAACGGAACTGATTAATTAATGATAATGAGCCTATGATATTTATGACATTGTAAATAGAACTCTAGTCCCTAAGCAACAGAAGTTGATAGCGAACGAAGTAGAAAAGGTTAGACATGAAAGCACAAAAAACAACAGTGAGAATTCATTATGTGGTTAGGTGGAAGGAATTATATTCGGTGTACGAACAAAACGCTGTAACAAATATACATTTATTGCAACAAAAATTGTATAGTCTGATCCATCTTATGATGTTGCACATAAACATTTCGAACCATTATATTTGTATGAAAAATCTAGAATCATTTTCATTTGTTTCTTATTCTAAAATTTACTTTCGTTGCAACCTCTCATACTGTTTTCCTCTAAGTCTCATTAGGTTTAGTTTGAAATTGTCACAAAATGTATGAAATGCGGATGCGTTGCGTTTTCTATAATTTCATTTTTTCGCACTGCTTCACCGACATTGGGTGGTGTGAATAAAAACTGAGAAAACACTCGGAGTAAAAACACTTGAGTCGAGTATGTTCGTCAAAGGAAATGCTCAATTTGGTGTGAATAAAAATGTTCCTCAAAGCAGGTTCTTATCCTCAATTTGACGTTTAAAAACTCTGCTGGAGAGCTGGCAAATTTATTCGTCAACATTCTTCAAATTCAATTAACAAACGCAAACACATGCGAATTATTCATTTTCAATCATGTTTTTAAATATAGAAACGCGAAAAATAAAACAATATAATTCACGGCGTTTCGGGGACACTGCGGATAATTTCAAGAAACATTACAGATTCGAGTTTCGCAACATGGAATGGTTAACCAATCAGTCCTCTCCGACATTCCTGGAGAAAACCGTGGTGGTGCAATACCAAGCATGGAGAAGATGAAAATATTCCTTCGATACATTGGTGACCCGGGTTTCCAAGTTGGAGTTGGAGAGGACTTTGGGATTCATTACACCACTGTATCAAAAACAGTTTGTCAAGTGTGTTATGCTATATGTGCAAAGGCGGATCTGTGGATGAAATTTCCTTCTTCGATCGAGGAATTGCGAGAAGTGAAATTGGCGCTCTAGATTGTACTCATATTGCAATATTAAAGCCTTATTTACATGGCGATGAGTACCTGAATCGGTTTGGCTTTTTTCCAGCAAACACGGATACAGTTGTAAACACCTGATGAAATCGCCATCGCCCATTCCAGATTTTTTTGTTTAAGGAATAAGGCTTAATCCGTCAAAGTATTCCTCCTCCGACGCAGTAATTTCCAATATTTTTTAATTTTTTTGTCTCTTGAGTCACCTCCTATGCACACTCAACTTCAACGATTGGTATCTGAATACATTCCATCTTTATTCTCACCAAAACTGAGGTAATACTCAACTGTGAAAATATGTGAGCGGAGAGGATTCGTTAAACTTAACGAAATACATTTTTATTCACGCCAGATGGAGCATTTCCTCCAAAATTCTGAGGAAATGCTCATACTCAGTTTTTATTCACACCACCCATTATCTCACTTGTTACATTTCTATAATAGCAAAATATGCGGATACGAAAATTTTCCCTTCGCAGTCAAGCCGCCGGATTCCATATTCAGCATAATTTTCTCTCGAATCACAGATCAAACAGAACTCAAAGAGTTTCTGGAAGATTATTAGGCATATGTTGCACGTCAGAGCTTCGTGCAAATTCAATCACGGACATAGTATTGTGAGAATTAACGAATGATTATATTCTTTCTGAATTGTCCTCTCTAGATTCTAGTGCAAGCCTAGCGCCTGATAATCTTCCATCACTCTTTTTTTTTAATGTAAAAGGAAGAATTACTCAAGTCCTGGCTATAATTTTTAATACGTCACAAATCTGGACCCAGGAGTTCTGTTTTCAACTACAGACCAAGACCAAAGCTCCAACTAATCCCGAAATTATTCGAGGCTACTGTTAAGAAAAAAATATGCTTAAGTTCGAAAGCATATATCACAATTTCAACATGGTTTTATGATTGGAAGATCACCTTCTACAAACTTAGTTATTTTCACAAATTACAGAATTGAAGTATGCCGATTTCTCAACGGCATTTGATCTAGTTCAACATAATATGCTCATAAAAAAAGTTAGAAAAAATTGGTTTTCATTCTAAAATCTTGAAATGGTTGAGTAGTTATCTCACAAATCCTAGACAGATTGTAAGATTAGGAAACAATTTGTCGCTGGTAATTTTTAATTTCTCTGGGGTACCACAAAATAGTCACTTGGTCCTATTTTATTTCTCCTTTTTATGAAAGATTTGCGATGTAAACATTTTAAATCGGTGCGATCGTTGGCGGATACGATGAAGTACAAACCGATGTCGCATCTGTCCAGAATTGGTGCGATTTGAATTGACTCCAGTTCAATATCAGAGATTTTTTTATGTTTCGAAGCATAGTACAAATGACCCCGTAACTAACGCTTGCATAAAATTCAACTTAGCTGCGAATTGTACGACTTAAGTCTTTTCATATTAATTTGCATCAGTTGTATATTACTTATACCTTTTATTATACATTATTATTCCATGTACCAGTAGTCTTGTTGGAAATAAAAGATGATTATTTTCATATTTTAGGGATTACTTTTATTGAGCGTGTTGTGTCGTACAAAATCCAAGTGACAAGGGAGAAACATTTCAAATTCTATTATGGCCTTGACATTTATAACAGTTGTAGTGCTGCCAGATCTTAGTTTCTACACCCCCCTCAACTTCATGAATGTCCAGCATCGGAACATTAATATAAGATTATGTGTATTTAACATTGAATGATATTACATATGTACATTTCGAATTAATAAATAAGCTACATAAGCTACTGCTTCTCGAATGTAGTGATAGCGGACATCAATGTGTTTCGTCCTGCCTTGATTGGCCTGATCTTGTGCTATATGCATTGCGCTTTGATTGTCACAGTAGATGTCGATGTGCCCTTCATGTAGTTTTAACTCTGTTTGCGAAAATATGCTACATCCTTAGCCACAGATGATAGTATGACATATTCTGCATCGGTACTAGACGTGGCAACAGTCCTTTTTTTTCGCTATCCCCAATGAATAGCTCGGCTAGCGTACACAAAAACAAATCCAGATTGTGACCTTCTGTGTTTCGTGTCTGCAGCCCAACTAGAATCCTAGAATGCATGAAGTTGTTGATTCGTTTTCTTGTACGTGAGGGTTGACGTTTTTGTGCCAATTAAATATTTTATAATGTTGAGCTCCGCGTTTCAGTGTTGTCGTCTTGGGTCCTCGACGTATTGAGATAGTGCATTTACCACGTATGCGATATATGGCCTGATAAAAGTTGATAAATACAACAAGCGTCCGATTAGTTGCCTATACGTGGTTTTGTCGACAGGTGCCCCTTTTTCTTTTGTGTACGGTTCCTTCTGGAGTTTAATTTCAGCTTGCACAGGTAGACGTGATGGCTTTGCTTCAACTTAATCATAAAGTTTTATTAAACTGCTTGTCCTATGTTAAAAACTCCTTTATTTTTAGAAATTTCAAGTCCTACGCATAGTCTTGGTTCACCCAGGTTTCGAATGTCAAAGTCTTCCGCTAATTTTGTGCACACTGAAGACTGTTTATTCGCATAATTCGTTGCTAATAATAAATCATCTACGTAGACAGTTATAATTGTAATACGTTTTCCATTTACATTGTAGTTGATACATTTGTCGTACGCTGATGATGCAAATTCAAGTTCTTTCAGGGTTTTGTCTAGGCTCAAATTCCACTGGCGTTCAGACTGTTTTAGGCCATAAATGGCTTTTTTTTTTTAATTTGCAGATTTTATTTCCAGCATCTTCCTGGAAACCATCTAGTTGTTCCATATAGATAATGGTCTCCATCTCTCCATTTAAGTATGCTGCATCTGACATCGAGATGCTGTACTTGCAATTCGTGCAGTGCTGCTATAGCCAGACTAAGACGAATGGAATGGATGTTGGCCACTGGGGAATAAGTTTAGGTATAATCGAGTCCATGAATTTGATCATACCCTTTCGCCACCAGTCTCGCTTTCCTCCGGTCAATGGTACCATCTTCGAAATATTTTGTTTTGAAAACCCATTTTGACTGAATCACCTTTCTATCAGTGTGTCTGTCCACTAATTCCCAGGTTCCATTGTGTAAAAGTGAGTCATGTGAGATCGGCTGATCTCTTTAAAAAAGCCATTAGCAGGCTGAGAGCGACAGGAGAAAGATCGTCCTGCTTCAAGCGAAACTCAACCCTCTACTTCAGGCTCTATCGAGAGGGCAACCCCCGTAGCCAATATGGTACCGATGGAGGTGGAGGAGGAGGGCTCTGGCATGCAGGCGCCAACCCCTAGCATATGGGGGTAGCCATGGCCAGAAAGCTGACGATATTAGCCTCTCTGACCTGGAGCTAACCAGCACCCCGCCCAACAGTCAAGAAGACTCTCTTCTGGAGTCAGACACCGACGATGAGGCTAACTTGACAGTGGTGAAGATTGTGTCCGGAATTAAGATGGACACGTTATCCGACATCTATGCTCCGGGTGACACAAATTAATCTCCACCACTCCATCGCGGCCTCGGCCGCTCTTCTTCTCCGTACCAATACCTGGGGAGATTATATCGTCCTGGCCCAGGAACCCTGGGTCAACGACATAGTTCGTGGACTAAGGTCTCAGCCATTCAACCTCTATTATGTAAGGAATGAAGGTAAGCCAAGGGCCTGCATACTTACAAAGAGTTCTTTGAATACCCATATTCTCTCCCACCTTAGCGATCGAGACTCAGTCACTGTATGCCTGGAGGCAGCCAAAACCAAACTATGGCTAGTCTCCTTCTACATGGCCCATGACCATGGGGAATGTCAGTCAGAGACGCTGAAAAGGACGATTGCTGAGGCGGAAAGAACCAGAACCGCGCTAATCCTGGGCTGTGATGAATGAGGTGAATATCTTTTCAACTACCTTGTAAGTAGTAGGTTAAATTTGTGTAACCAAGGTAATACACCTACCTTCGTAAATAGGACCAGGCAGGAAGTCATAGACCTTATACTCGTCGTCGAGTACCAACATCTCCATCCCGAGCAACTCCACTGATCTCGAACATTCAGTGGACAACCTCACAAAAACTCTCAACAACGCAATGGCAATGTCATGTCCAATCAGCAGGCAAAGAGGCAAGTCTAAACCTCCTTGGTGGAACCTTGAAATTGACCATCTGCGCAAGAGTTGTAGGAAGCTTTTTAACAAGGCGAATTGATCTCGTGGAACTCCTATAAGGAACTCCTCAGTACCTTTAAAACTAATTTGAGAAAGGCCCAAAGAACCTCTTGGAGACTTTTGTGCGGTAAGATCGAAGAAATCTCAGAGGCTTCCAGGCTAAGAAAGATTCTAGCATCATCCCCTAAATCACCTAGCTTCATACAAGAACCTAACGGAACCTGGACCACATCCAGTGAGGAAACCCTCAGTGTCCTTGTCTATACGCACTTTCTGGGCAACTTCTCGATTAGAGCCAATAAGAAAGTCGTATCTCCTCCAAAAACTTCATGTGATCTTATTAATGTCAGCCACACTACTATCATGTGGGCACTGACAAGCTTCAAGCCCTTCAAGTTAGCGGGACCTGACGGCATCATCCCGGCGGAGCTCCAAAAAACAGCTGATCTCCTCATGCCTTGGATTCTCAGCATATTCAAAGGCTGTATGAGTCTCAGTCATGTTCCCAGCTCCTGGAAAAGGGTCAAAGTAATGTTTATTCCCAAAGCGGGTAAATACTCCTATGCCAAACCAAAGGACCTCAGGCCAATAATTCTCTCCTCATTTCTCCTGAAAACCTTGGAGAAACTTATAGACCAATATATCACGCAAGCTATCCTAGCATACAGACTTTCATCTGCACAAAATGCCTACAACAAGGGCAAGTCTGTAGAGACAGCCCTCCACTCTCTGATAGGCACCATCGAAAAATCTCTCGGGTTCAAAGAATACACACTTGTGACATTTCTCGACATCGAAGGTGCTTTTAACAATATCAACCCGGAAGAAATTTCACTTGCGCTTAGCAACCTCGAGATCGGAAAGACCCAAGTGGCTTTCATTCATAGCTACTCACCAGCAGAGTAATACAATTTCAGATGGGAAACGCTAAGATCCATAGAGGAGTTAAAAGGAGCACCCCACAAGGAGGTGTTCTCTCACCCCTTCTTTGGAACGTAGCTGTAAATGAACCAGAGATAATGGAATGAAAGAGATGTTCATCTTTCCATTGGAAAACCCGTAGTCCACCACAAATCCACCTCAGTTTAAGCTCTCAAGTCACTAATACTACTTTATATACAGAGCACCGCCATCTTGCTTTTAATATCTGCCCTCAATAGTGTCACAAATTTGCGAGATTGCCCATGATAATGTCAGAAATGGCCCCGATTGGAAAGTATTCCAGGACACTGTTCGCTAAGCTAATACTTTTTAAAAGGAATTATTGGATCTGTTTATTAATTATTCATTATAAAAAGTCGTCAAAAAATGCCAATCATTCTAACAAACTAATTGCTATAAATATATTGACGAACATTACGGTCAGGAAAAATGTGAAAACATATCATAATGTTAATGTATGTAGTAGTAGTAGTACGTATTGTTGATTAAGGTAAGACTAAAAGTTATGTACGTACGAAATTTGAATAACTTATATCAAAAGAGCGCTGTCAGGAGAGAGTAAAAAATGTCGCTACCCTGTCCATTGTAACCCAAGAAATGTCTATGGGTAGTTTTGGTTATTTTGTTGGCTTTCTGTCAAATCATTTGATGTGTCAATCTCGAATATAGTATTGGCGGCGTTTTGAATTAGTTTAAGTTTATTTGAACAAGTAGTTCAGAAGACTAGAAACCGAATTAAATGCCAAAAAACCCTGGTTTTTAATGTACATGTTTTGCTGTAACTTTTGATATATATCGTCTCTCACGTCATACTAAAACCAACCAGCTCCTAAAAATAGCATAAGTTACACATTTTCGTTCATTCGGAGAGGTTTTTATCAACCAGATGGAGTGGTTCTCTTTAAAAAAACAACAGTCTTCAAAATTTGGTGCAGAAACTACGGGAACAGACCTATTTGTTTATCTTGAATTTGTTAGTTTTGAAATTTAACGTCTTTTTTAATGGAATATTCCAGCCTCATAATACGAACATAATTTAATGCATTTTGCGAACATACACTTGTCTCTTAGTGTTTTTTTTTTTGTTTGGAGGTGAATATTTGGCGTTCAAATTAGTGGCAAAGCCGGAATTGTATAAAACTAATACGGATTGTGTATCAGTGGGGCACTGAGAAGTACTCCGTCAGACATACTGAATATTCTCCTCCATCTCTCACCTCTGGAAATATTCTCCTCCATCTCCCACCTCTGGAAATATTCGGGAAACAAGCAGCAGCAAGCACAGCCTTGAGACTCAAAACACTTCGATTGTAGTCCGAACTCAACACTGGCCACTCAACCATTCTCAAAGAATTCAGGCCCAAGGCCATTCACAGAAACTCAGGCCATCTACGAGAAGAAATTGGATGTCTGACAGGCAAACGCTAAAAAATCTACTGAAATTGTAGCGTTTTTCAGGCAGAAATCATAGCGATTAGAGAAGCGCTGTCATGGATCAAAAAGAACGTGATATCAAAAAGGGAGATCACCATCTGTTCCGATAGTCTGGCCGCCATAAAATCCCTGGACAGTATCATGTTTTGCTCAAAAACATCCCTTAATTGCAGGCTGTCTCTTAACGAGATGGCTGAGCATTTTAACATTCACCTCATGTGGGTGCCGGCACACTGGACCAGGTGTGGTACAACCTCATCCCTATCGATAGCAGGAGTCCCGCCTTCCATGCCGATCGCTACAGCTTACCATCTTCCTAAGATCTACACAACTGAAACCACTAATGACAAATGGTTAGAAGGCACCACCTGCCTTAAAACAATAGAAATATGGCCATCACTTAACCTAAAACGGTCACTCAGTCTACTTTGATTCAACACGCCCTCATTAAGGACCCTCATTGGAGGGTTCGCAGGATGGGTGCCCCATATAATGATTTTTGCAGAAGCTGCATGGATGAAGAAGAGGAAGAAAATACTCATCACCTTCTCTGCTCCTGCAGTGCTCTTGCCAGTCGTAGGTTCCTACACCTAGGAGCCTACTACTTCAGCGGCCGTAACGAGCTAAAAAGTGTCAGCATTGGCCATTTAAATCGTTTCATTAGCAGCACCAACTGGTTCCAGCGTTAAGGAGAAGTCAATCCACGTGGTATCACAATGGGCCCACTCTGTCCTAAGTGTGACTGCTCTGCAGCAATCAGCCACTACTACCTAACCTAACCTAACCTAACCTAACCTAACCTAACCTAATCATCGATGAACGTTATGAAGTACGTTGACTTACCTAACGATTCCGTACGCATCGATCCGCATACGTCGGAATGTACTGGTTTCAGTCTCTTCATTGTCCTATTTTCACCACACACAACAAATGGCTTGACTGCTTGTTTCGCGCAAATACATGGGGCGCAACTAGTGTCATCGGAACTAAACTAGAGTGGCAATCCAGTCACCATTCCTTTCGATTGCAGTTGCTTCAGTGATGTTAAATTAAGGTAACCCATTCTCTTGTGCCATAAACTCAACGAGGTTCTGCTCTCTGTCGTTGCCAGCGCCCGATGGTTTCCATAAACAAAAATGGACGGCTTTTATTGTTGTTGTACGGAAATTTATTTACTTTGATTTTCCCCTTGAAGTACATCGTCAAGGTTGTTTGCCCGTTATTGTTCGGTTCCTTCTTCCGATCACTAACCTCGAGGAGTCTGGCGCAAGCAACATCAATGTCTGGGTAGCTACATTGTGCGTCAAAAGCGGCTTGAACATCCTTGTAAGCCTCAGATAACCCATCAAGAAGTATTATGACAAGCAAGTCCTTATCAAGTGTAGCTTCCAATTCCTGTAACCTGCTAGTTGTAGTTTTGAATTCCCTGATGTGTTCGTCCATGTTCTGAGAAGGTCCCATCCTCGTATTTATGAGGCGTCTGAACCACTCCGCTTTCTGCCTCTCTTCGGTCATAAGTGTCTCTTAGGAATTTCCAAACGTCTTTGGACGATTTCTTGTCCTTTACAAGAGTGATTATACTGGGTTCCAATGCTAGAATAAATTCGGCTTTGGCGTCCATGTCCTTTTCATCCCAACTCTCCTGGTCTGTTCCCGTAGTCGTTGGTATCGATATCTTCTCATCGATAGCACTGCTTCAATTTGGGGTTTCCATGAGGCGTAAATCTCTCCATTGAATAATTGTATTCTTTTCATGTTTAGGGCGAAGTTATATTAATTTCTGGCAACAAATATTGCGATCCGCCAAATAAATGCTTCTCCAAATACTCTCCAGTATTTTTAGCGACCTGGGCACATACCCTGTTGCAAATAAAAGATGATCTATTATATAACATTAAGTCGGGTTTTCCTTCCTGACGCTATAACTCCAGAACGCACGAACCGATTGACACGGTTTTGCATTCGTTGGAAAGGTCTCGGGCTCCGTTAAATTTATAGAAAATAAAAAATAGGAAAACAGGGAAAATCATTTTTCACATACAGCGCCATCTCTGATACATAGCATGTACTACAAACCAAAACGGTTTTGCATGGTGGTTGAGGAGATGGCGGCAGTACGTGGCGTGTGAGTATCCCTCACGAAAATAAGTACGTTTCATTTTAATGTCTGAAAAACAATAGTGCGGTGGTGCGTTGGGTTGGCTTTCAACGTACACAATTCAATGACCATGCACAGAATACTGCGGCGACCTACGTAAGTACATAATGAGAGCGGTGAGAGGATCGTTACACTTCAGACCATCGCATGTCATTATCGAACATGGTGAAAAATGTTTGACAGATTGGTGCGTTGATGAAGAGCTGACTCTGTTTTAACGACAAAATGCATTTTTTTCGAAAGTTGTCAAAAACAAAATAAGATCTGCACCTTAAGTCCATTACATTTATAAATATAAATAAATACTATTATAAAAAAAACTTATTTTCAGATGTCATTTGAAGAGAAACTGATTAGTCTGGTAAGAGACTAGCCGTTCTTATACGACACTAAGTCCCGTGCCTATAAAAACATTTTGAAGCAGGGCACAAAGTGGGATGAAATCGCCAAAGAGCTGAATAAGACAGGTAATTTATGAAATAGATAAGATATGTAGATCATTTTTAAATTTGCAGAATTAAAAAATAGCACAAAAAGGGAGGGCACACAGTCAGCAATGCTAACTCCCAAGCGCCAGAAAGTCAAGTCCAAGCAGGCCAACCATGTTTTCTGCGATGTTCTCAAGAACATCGAAGGATCGGAAAGGGAAAAGATTGAAGATACTAGTCCAGCATCGCAGACTTACAACCAAGCGTTTATGGGTTCGATGGCAATGCGGATGAATGCGTCCGCCGGCAGATGAACAAAACAAAATTCACGCCATGGTGTACAGTTATATTCGGTGACAATTTGCCGAATAAAACAAATAAGTTTAATGTTTGAAGCAATTTCTATACTAAAACAAATGACAGATTTACTATATAAATTATATAAAGCTATTTGCTCCCATGCTTTGTTCTTCTTTAATTTGCTGTAATAGCGGGTGCTTTTTGTCATAAAGGCATGAATTTTTCCTCACCTTTTCAATAATCGATTGAATTATTTCCAATTCGACAGTTGTTCGCCATTTCGTTGTTTATGTGTCATCTGTCAAATTCGCATGTGCGCGGTGCGATTCATTTCGCACTAGCTCATGCTTAACGAAACATTTGGGTTATGCACATGCTTGACGAAATGCTCGCAATCGTTCATGGACTCCTGGGTGTATTCGCACACTCACCCATGCGCGTTTTACACTAGCTGATGCACACTCATGCGCATTATAGTTGGGCCTTTATTGTTCAGAATTAACACAGAAGTCGAACGCACCACCGCACTATTGTGTTTCAGGCAGTAGTGATGGCGCCGGTGCTTGATACATTTTTTGACAACTACTCATTGTACTCTGCTCAGTTAATTTCATGCTACATTTATTATGCGCACGTTCTTTCAAGCGTTAACTTAAAACCGGTATTGTGTTCATTGTGAGAGGTTAAAGTTATTCGTTTCCTAACATTTAAATTGGAAACCATCAAATCGACCACGCGTATTGTGCAAATAACATTTAAATTGGAAACCATCAAATCGACCACGCGTATTGTGCAAATTTTTATTCAATTTCATCAGCAGGCATTTGTCCTTAAGGTGCTAAGTTGAACTGTGAAAATAATGTGGATCGTGCATTTGAGGTTAAATTCACCAGTCTGTCCATAGCCCAAAATGCCTAGAAGACAACCTGCGAACATCTGTCTCCGCACAAGACATGCAAGCCAGTGTCTCACAGATCACCATCGCGATTAGACGTGTTTTAATTAGTGCGTAAAAGTCAATTGTTGACCAAAAGAATAAAACAAGTGATAGTAAGGAACAGTGACAGCCGAGTGGGCTAAAGCGCTGCGACTTATATAACGAAGACTGATACGTCCCGGTTTCAAGTCCCGGGAGAAACAAGAGTTTTTTTTTTTCTCATCTATAAAGTAAGAAAAAGAACAAAAAGCATCGAGTGTAAGTGCGATGGAGAAAGCGGGGCCGGTCGAGGCCAGGGGGGAAAGATAGAGTACCGTCGCTAAAATTATCACGCGTTGCCGGTACCCTATCAGACAGCGAGTGGGTGACGGCCGAGGGAAAGCGACGATATAAACGCATGAATCCGAAGCCGAGCTCCATCAAAAGAAGGCCAGCAACAACAATCAATGCTCCAAGCGGAGCGAGCTACCAAACCAGCAGCAACAACAACAACAGTACAAGTGCCTGCATTAGCAGTAGCAACAACAACAGCAGAGTCTGCAGCACTAGCAGTACAGACAGTGCCAGTGCCATCAGCAGCAACAACAACAGCGACATCAACAGCACCAGCAGTGCTAGTGCCAACGACCTCTCCAGCTAGAGAAGCAGCAATAACAATTGCAGTAGCCGCGGCCAAGGCCAACTCAGCTGGGAAAACGGCACCAGAAAAAATATCGCCGAGACCGTCGACGTCCGCAGCGGCGCTAGCCGCACTGGCGGCAACAACAGTGGCGGCGAAAAAAAAAATGCCACGATTGTGGAAAATGTGTACATGTCTTCCGGGCGAGAAGGCATGTACTGTGGAGAAGGTGACGGGCTGTCTATCGACCACAGCTCACGATGTAGCTCGACACGGAGTTTAAATACATTCTCTGTGTTCGAAGCTACACAGGAAGAGGAGGTTGACCAAGAGCAGTTCGAGGAGCTCAATAGGCGCCTCCAACAACGGGCGGAACTGGACGCTGAGATCCTGGCCATCCGGCAAGAACTAGCAGCGAGGAAGGTGGCAAGAAATGCCGCACAAATGCCGATACAGCAACAGAAACTGCAGCAAAAACAACAGCAACCACAACCTAACCAGCCGCAAGAGCAGCAGCCAAAACAGCAGATGCCGCAACAGAAGCATCAGCAAGCACAGCAGCAGCAATCGGAGAAGCAGAAGAAGCAACAACAACCCCAGCAAAAACAGAAGCGGCAACAACAACAGCAGCAGACGACATCGAGGAAGGAGAGATGCCCGCCCATACACGTGACGGTAATGCCGACGAACGACATCGTGAAACTGTGTAAGTACGCTGTCAGTTCATTAAACATTGATCTGATACACTATCGCAACAAAAATATTAAAACAATTAAGTGCTATGGTAGCATACAGAAATATTATTAAAGAGCTGACGGAGTCGGGAGTTGAGTTTTACACGTACAGCCCGAAAGAGGACAGGCTCCAAACGATCCTCCTGAAAGACGTGGATCCTTCCACTGATCCGAAGGAACTCCTCGCTATGCTGCGCCAGGCGCAGACCGAGGACGTTAGATTCGAAAGCGTCAAGCCGTTTGTCACTGCGGTGTCACGTAGGGAGAACAGGCAACTGCCGACATTCCTGGTTCAGGTTACGCCCGACACACGCCTAGAGAATGTCAAAAAGATAACACACTTGGGCACTCTCGCGGTAAAATGGGCAAAATTAGAAAAATCTAAGCACATTTTACAATGTGCTCGATGTCAGCGATTAGGACACGCGGCGGCGAACTGCACTCTGCAGTCTCGCTGTGTGAAATGCTCCCTCTCGCACAAAAGAGGGGAATGCCCATTAGGCACAGACAAGTTCGACGACCTAAACATTCTTAAATGTGCGTTATGCAACTCAAACGGGCACCCCGCCAACTATCGGGGCTGTCCGAAAGTTAAAAAACTAAAGAAAAAATTTGAACAAAAGAGGAGACCAAAAACGGTAGTAGAAAGACCATTACCTCTCGTTAAAACTGCCGTTGTTACGCGAGACGTCACCTATGCACAAATGACATCTGGTAGGCGTCCAGCTCAACAGACAGGCCCAACGGCTCCCAGCCCCTGTGGCCAGGCAACCTGAGGTGACCTCAGATCTGTCCATCTTGCTCGCTATGCAGGCACAGATGAATCAGATTGTCAAAACCCTCGCTGAACAAGTGGAGCGCACCGCTAAACTTGAACAGCGACTCCTAGAACAAGCAGTACGAGTAGATACCATATACTCTGTACTGCGTGAAAACGAAAGCACTCAAGTAATATAATGGCTGCGCAGGCAACCACGAACCTAAAGATCCTGGCAGCGAATGTTAACTCGCTGGTCAGACCCGAAAGAAAACTTACGCTCGGTTACTTTTTACACGACCAGAATCCTGACGTGGTAATGATTAGCGAAACTAAGCTAAACCAGACCCACAATCCAAGGTACATTAACTACAACGTAATAAGAAGAGATAGACCTCGCAAGGGCGGTGGGGTCGCTCTCATTATTAAAAAGAACCTTTGTCATAAGGTCATATATAGCAATGATGTGCAGAAATTTCGACTGCTAGAGACGTGTATCGCTCGCATTCCACTCTCGGGTAGAAAGCAACTCTATGTGATCGCGATCTATGCGTCAGAAAAAAAGGAAACGAAAGTCACGTCAATAACAATTTTATTCCAGAGCTTGACACTCTTTTCACGAGTCTCCGTCTGTGCGCGGAAGAGAACTTTTACATCATAGCTGGAGATCTGAACTCTAGACATAGAGAATGGGGGAATCCAGTGAACAACACCCGGGGAACATCATTGTATAACTGGTGGGCTGAGCACAATATTGAGTTCAAGCTAGACTTGCTTGCAACTGATATGCCATCATATCCCAGAAGCGGGTCATATCTGGACCTATTACTGATAGACAAAAGACTGACCATAATAGACGTTGACAGACAAACATTGAATTGCTTAGAGGTGATCGAGTATGACAGTGATCATCGTGCTCTTTCAGCTTCTATTCAAATCCCGAATGAGGTGGAAGGATTGGAGGAGTATGTCCAGAGAAACCCTTATAACTATTATAAAGCTCGCTGGCCACGTTTCTCCAGGACGTTAACCACAGAACTACGTTCGAATGGAATCAACCCACCGACTAACAGAAATCTGACGAACGAAGAGGTTGACAGGTACCTGATACAGATGGACAACGCGATCAAACGAACGATGGACAGAACAATACCGAAAATAGCGCAAACTGAGGACTGCGATGTCTATCGGAATGCAGCTATAGACGCACTGCACGTGCATAAAAGTAGACTGTTGTCGAGACTTAAACTCCAGCGCAGACGGTTTGTAGACCCGCATAGTGTAGAAGTACGGTCTTTCAAGGCCGAGCTCAAAAATCTCCAACATTTAAAAAAAGTTAACTATAGATTAGCCATAAACTTGGGACACTAAAACTGGGACAATAAAATCCGGGCTGTACAATCAAACAACCCGGGTATGTTCCCGCAAGTAAACTAAATATTTAGGAGAAAAAATCAAAACGACATCAAGGTCGTACGACTTCCAAGAAATACCGACAACGCACAACTACTGACTTCTATTGGTATAGATCCGGATAGAGCACTATTAGACGACGAGTTCTTCATGATTGAAGACCCCGAAGAGAAAGTGAACGCGATAGGAGCTGTCTTCCAGAGAGTGTACACAGTAAACGAAGTTCGTAGGCCAAATCACGATCTGGAGAACAGAGCCTTGTTGAATCACTTTTATCTCCGAAATGAGATCAGTCAATGGCAAACAGAGAATCCTGGTTTTACCAGATTCAATGACGGAAACATGGCAAATAATGCCATCACCAATGAAGGAAACCATATCCTGATTTCTCAAGAAGATCTCCAAAGTGTTTTCAAATCATTGGAGAACAAGAAGTCAGCTGGGATAGATGGTATACCGAATATTGTGCTGAGCCATCTCCCCCCGATTGCAATAGAAATATACACTACGCTCTTTAACAATGCGCTAAATATTGACACTTTCCGGCACATTGGAAGACGGCTATAATGCAACCCATTCCTAAAAAGGACAAAGATAGCAGTATTCCCAAAAATCTACGATCGATAAGTCTTCTTCCGTGCATTAGCAAGGCTTTTGAAAAGATAGGCATTCGAGCCCTGAAATTGTGGGTTGAGGACAGAAAAATAATTCCGGACAACCAGTTTGGATTCCGGGCGGGGCATGATACCATACATGCCGCGTCAAAACTGGTGTCCGACATACAATGGAATAAGAATAAGAATCAGTGCACTGGTGCTTGTTTGATAGACTTGGAGAAGGCGTTCGATACCGTGTGGTTAGAGGGCCTCTTCCTCAAGCTGGTGAGACTGGGCATAAGCAAATCACTGTTATATATGATCTATGACATGATAACGGGTAGAAAGTTCGTCGTGAAATGTTGCGGCATGACTTCTACAACGGTTTTTGACATAAAAAATGGTTTGCAACAAGGAGCTGTTGGCTCTCCGATCTTATTCGCGATATTCACGGCGGATCTAATAGGTTCCATGCCACACTTAATTGCGTATGCCGATGACCTTGTAATGTACAGATCAGGACCGAAGGTGGAAGTCATAAGCATCTTGTCGCAACGTGACTTCGACAAAATTCAGCGATTTTGCGATGACTGGAAGCTGCTTATCAACTTCCAGAAGTGCGAAACTATTTTGTTCCGTACCCCGTTATACAGGGCTTCGCGGGACACATGCCTAAATTGGCGTAAGTTCGGCATAGTGGACCCACAGGGACGACCGCTAACTGTGAAAAGTGTAGTTAGATATCTCGGCATATGGTTGGACCAATACTTGTATTTTGACAAACATATAAATATTGCTCTGACCAAAGCCAGAAAAGCCTTTGCTGTGGCAAGGAGGTTGTTTCATAGGTTTTCAAGGTAATCTGCTACATGGCCCTCATACGGCCTATACTAGTTTATGGTTGTCCCCTGTGGTTCAATGTGAGTCCTTCCCAAATGGAAAAGATGAGGGTGTTCGAGAGACAGTGTCTCAGGGCCTGTCTCAAGTTGTACCGCACGCCCGAGTCTGACTACAAGAAGTATTACTCCAACGAGGTCTTGTATAACGAGGCAAACGTGAATAGAGTAGATAATTTCATTATTAAGCTCATAAGAAGGCATGTGGCACGAGCTATGACTTCTACCAACAGTCTGATCTTCGGGGCTTACTACCCCAATGAGATGTATCACGATAAAATTGGCCTGATACAGGATGCGGATGGATGTCCTGTAATCTTCCACGTGGTACGCCGAACAGTAAAACGGCGACTCTTATTCGAACCGAACGTCGTTCGGGAACACGAGGAGCTCCTCCGGTTCAGTAGAGCGATCCCCGCTCGAGACAGAGAGGAGTCCGCCAAGGAGCGACATTTCTTTTGGTGGTTACATCAAAACCAGCCTCCGACGTCGTCAGCCCTTTAATAGTTTTCCGACGGCTCTTTTAGTTTTTATTAGTTTAACGCCTGCTGTAATGAACTAACAGCGTGTTTACATAGATTTAAGGTAGAATAAGGTAAAAAAAAATATGTAAAAAAAAATAAAAATTAAATAAAAAAAAAAAAATAAATAAAACAAAAAAACAGAGGTTCATCAGGGTGTGTGCATTGCATATGGGAGGCATATTCAGAGACACACACCCTGATGCACGCGTCCCTATATTGCGGACATAGTTAAGGTAGCTTACGTCTTAGGGTTTAGAATAGTTTAGTAGGTTAAGTTAGTTATGTTAAGTAATATAAATATAGCCCTTGAAGAGCCAAGTTTTCAAGTTTTCTTGGAAAAACATCATAATTTAATACGTCTGCGGACAGAACGTCAAAAAACCGATAGAATAGGCCGAAAGGCAATTAGAGTTAGACTAGTTTAGCTTAGAGTACCCGCATAGGGTCAGTAAGTTAGTTATAAGTTCAAATGAATTATTAAATTTAAGATAGAATTAAACATTTTGTCTAGGATTAAGTTAGATATAAGAGCGGAATTAAATAAAAATGAAATTAAAAAAAAAAAAAATACATGCAAGCCAGCAACAAGTGTATTCACAGAACTTAAGCGAAGAAAGACAAAATATATTAAGAGAAAATGCCCAATTGAGACAAAGCGTGAGGACACAAGATCATTGGCATCATACAATCGCTTGACATTCCAATATGGTCCCACTGCGAACTACAGTGATGACGACAATTTAGATATTGGCAATGACGACTGTATGCCGATATTGCAATGCGTTGAAGTTCAAAAGGGAAACGTCAAAAGGAACGCGGATCGTACCCCAACAGGTGAACATGTGCGAAGATTCAATGCACCCACCACGAGAATTTCGAAGACATTGTCGTTCAGCGAAGAAGCAATATCATGCATCGTGTAAACGAGACAAATCGTTTGTACGATGCGTTACAATATCCAATCAGCAGGGGCAAGACGGATACGGCATCACGTTGAAGATGGTCGATCCAATTACAGGCACAATATTCACACACTATTGCTATTATTGGTTTTCATTAACAATCCATTTAATTTTGCATTTTCAGGCGCATCAACGAACAAAAATTGAAGCGCAATGAATTACTATGCGTATCGTATGATGCTTCGTACACGTGAGGAGAATGTCATTCTGAAGTGCCGTCGGCTATTCCAGCAATTCGCTGTCGACATGTATGTCAAATTCGAGACCGAACGTTTCAGGCAAAGCTACGATCTGAGGACTATATACACTTGCGTGATGGTTATGTTCGGAATATTGGACGCCTGACGATTCTCCCATCGTCTTATATCGGAAGCCCACGCCACATGCACGAATACGCTCAAGACACTATGACGTACGTACGAAATTTTGGAACTCCGGATTTTTTATTACGTTCACATGCAATCCAAAGTGAACGGAAATTCAACGTGAGTTGGACCCGGGCCAAAAACCGCTAGATGGCCATGACATAATCGCCAGAGTATTTCAGCAAAAACTCAAGGTTATGATGGATGTGCTTACTAAGTATCGAGTTTTTGGTGACACACGATATCCGCGACCGTTAGTTTGCTGAAACAGTCACAGGGAACGATGGATATCCAGTTTATCGTCGGCGTTCAAAAGAAGATAATGGTCGAACTATTAAAGTTAAAGTTCAAAATCAAGAGATTGAGATCGGAAATGAATTCATTGTACCATATTGCCCGCTGCTATCACGAATTCTCGAAACACATGCGAACGTTGAGAGTTGTCATTCGCCAAATCAGTCAATTATTTGTGCAAGTACGTAGAAAAAGGCGACATGGCTGTGTTTGGTATTGCGTCGGAAAATGCGATTGACGAAATCAGCAACTCCTAAATGGGCAAATACGTCAGTACTAATGAAGTACTGTGGCGATTATTGGCATTTGAAATTCATGAAAGATATCCCGCAGTTGTACATTTAGCAGTGCATTTGGAAAATGGACAAAGAGTTTACCTCACTGAGGCTAATGCGGCGCAACGAGCTGAGAGACCACCATCGACAACATTGACTAGTTTCTTTGCAGTGTGTGAAGCAGATCCATTCGCAGCGACGCTGATGTACGTTGAAATGCCCAAGTATTACAATTGGAATCAATAAACAAAGAAATTACAACGTCGCAAACAAGGAACCCCAGTTCCAGATTGGCCACAGGTGTTTTCCACTGATGCGCTAAGTCGCATGTTTACTGTTCATCCTAGAAATGATGAATGTTTTTATTTGCTATTGGTAAATGTACGTGGACCAAAATCATTTGCGCATTTAAAAACTGTGAGTGGCCACCAATGCCAAACATATCGAGAAGCATGTCAACTATTGGGCTTGCTGGAGAACGATTCTGATTGGGATTTAATACTTGCGGATGCAGTTGTTTTATCAAATGCTTAGCAAATACGAACGCTGTTCGCCATTATCATCAACACATTTTTCCCTTCACAACCAATTCAGTTATGGAATAAATACAAAGACGATATATGTGAAGTTATCTTGCATCGCTTGCGCATTCGAACGAATAATCCCGACAACAAATAACCGATGAAATCTACAATGAAGGATTCTGATTGAGGATCAATGCTTGACTATTGCAAACAAGCTACTGATTGAAGTAGGAATGATTGCGCAAAATCGACCGATGCACGATGCATATAACCAAGAATTAAATCGAGAGCTGCAATACAATGTTGACACATTGCAGGAATTCGTTCGAAATAATGTGCCGTTGCTGAATGAACAGCAACAACAAGTATACGAAAAATTAATGCAAGCGGTAGACAAAAATACTGGTGGTCTATTCTTCCTGGACGCACCTGGAGGAACAGGGAAAACATTTGTCATTTCATTGATTTTAGCCACTTTTCGATCAAGTTGTGATATAGCTTTGTTGTTAGCATCATCTGGAATTGCGTAGACTCTTCTAGATGGCGGTCGTACTGACCACTCTGCGCTTAAGTTGCCACTCAATTTAAACACAATTGATACTCCAACATGCAATATTTCCCGATCCAGTGCAATGGGAAAATTGTTGATGAAATACAAGCTCATTGTTTGGTATGAGTGCACAATGGCACATAATTTTTTAGATTTCGTTTATTGTAGCTTAAAATGTTTTCCTTAAAAACTACATTGCACAATTTACAGAGATGTAGTGCACACTGCCTTACTACTGAAAACTTAATATAAATTAGAAGAAAATATATCACAACTAATAAAACCTTCATTAAAACATAAGACAATGGCACATAAGAAATCACTTGAAGCACTTAACATCACACAGAACGATCTTTGGCGAAATAACAACATCTTTGGCGGCTTGATGATATTGTTGTCAGGCGATTTCATGAAGACGTTGCCAGTAATTCCCCGTGGAACGCCAGCAGACGAATTGAATGCTTGCCTGAAGGCATTACCTTTGTTGAATAACGTAAAAACATTATCGCTAACCACTAATATGAGAGTTCAACTTCAAAATGATCAAAGTGCTACACAATTTCCCAAACAATTGTTAGCTGTTGTAAATGGAAAAGTTCCAGTTGATGCAACAACTGGGTCAATTACTAACGACTTTTGCCGATTTGAAGACTCTCAATTAGCTCTTATTGAAAATGTTTTCTCAAGCATTAGTAAGAATTATCAGAATTATGCTTGGTTAAGTCGACGAGCAATTCGCAAATAATAATGATGTACACGCACTGAATTTCACCGTTCAATCAAAAATCGCTGGCGGTTTGGTGACATAAAAATCCGTTGATTCCATAACAAATCCTGATGATGTAGTAAATTATCCAACGGAGTTTTTGAACTCTCTGGAGTAACCAGGACTTCCACCACATAACTTGCAACTCAAGTTGGTTCAGTTATTATGATATTGCGTAATTTGAATCCACCGCGACTTTGCAAAGGCACTCGACTTGCGGTGAAAAGACTTATGCCGAATATGATTGAGGCAACCATCTTCCCGCAGGTGAAAATGTATGTATTCCTCGAATACCAATGATTCCGACTGATATTCCGTTTGGCTTCAAACGATTGCAATTTTCGGCTAGCCTTGCCTTCGCAATGACAATTAACAAGTCGCAAGGCCAATCGCTCAGTGTTTGCGGGATAAATTTAGAAAATCATTGTTTTTCACATGGGCAGCTGTACATTGCGTGTTCACGAGTTGGGAAACCATCCGCTTTGTTTGTGTTAACGTCAGACCAAAAAACAAAAAATGTGGTTAACCAAAGAGCACTTCAATGAAACGGATAATTTGCGGACATGTACATTGCTTCGAATTACCATTTACTTTGGATTCACTTTAATTTTTTACATAGAGAAGTTCAACTGAGTTACACTTAATTTTTATAATCGAAATCAATTCATTACTGTTGCGAAATGAAATAAAATGTTTCCTTTTCAAATAAAAAAAATCATCTTTTAATCACCAAACGAAATGTTACAAATACGAAATAATTGCCAAAAAACTAAATAGGCAATTTCTTCGCCTCACATCTCACGAAGCCACTGCGACGTACCCTTTCGTGGTACTGTGTGTTGGGGTAGTAAGCCCCCGAGATCATGTTATTAACCGAGTTCATCGCTCTCGCAGTGGGGCTTCGAATCAACTTCACCAGGAAATTGTCCACTCGTATTAGGTTCGCCTTGTTGTATAAGACCTCATTGGAGTAGAATTTTCTGTACTGGGACTCTGGTGTTCTGTAGAGGCGAAGGCAAGCCCTAAGACAAGCCCTCTCAAACACCCGAATCTTTTCCATCAAGCTTGCACTCACGTTGAACCACACTGTACAGCCATAGGTGAGCATTGGCCGTATGAGGGCCATGTAACAGATTACCTTGGCCAGAGCAGCATCTACATGTTTGTTAAAATATAGATACTGATTTAGCCAGATCCCCAGGTATCTGACTACAATCCTTTGCGCCAGCGGTTGCCCATGCCGTCCAACAATAGAGAACTTTCGCCAATTATTTTTTGTGTCGGCGGAAGCTTTATACAACGGCGTCCAAAACAGTGTGGTTTCCGACTTCTGAAAGTTGATATGCAACTTCCAGTCATCGTAATTTCTCATGAATGAGTCGAAGTCACCTTGCGCGAGCGTAGTGATGTGCTCAATCTTTTTGCCTGATCTATACACGATCAAGTCGTCGGCATACGCAATTGCGTACGGAAGAGAACTTATTAGGTCGCTCAAGAAAATGTTGAACAGGATTGGCGAATTAACGGCACCCTGTTGGAGACCATTTTTGACTTCAAAAATACCTGTAGAGGTCACGTTGCCATTCTTGACGACGAACCGCCTACCGGTAAGCATGTTATACAGTAGGTACAGCAGTGGTTTACTAACGCCAAGCCGATTGAGCTTATAAAAAAGTCCTAACCGTACGGTGTCGAAGGCCTTCTCCAGGTCAATCAAGCAGGCCCCCGTACATTGTTTCTGGCTCTTGTTCCATTGGATATCCGACACCAGTTTCGACGCGGCATGAATAGTGTCATGCCCCGCTCTGAAACCGATTTGGTTATCTGGAATTATATGTTTGTCTGTTGATCAGAGCTCTATTTATCACCTTCTCGAATTCCTTGCTGATGTTCGGAAGGAGAATCATTGGCCGGAGGTTGCACGGACTCGAAGAATCTTTTCCTCGCTTGGATATGGGTTGTACGATCGCAGTTTGCCAGTGTTTCGGATAAGGTGCATTATTCAGAGCATTGTTAAACAAGATTGTGTACATAGTAACCACTTCCAGAAGAATATGTCTTAACACAATGTTCGAGATACCGTCGTTTTCAACCGACTTTTTGTTCTTTAATGATTCGAAGACCGCTTGAAGATCTGCCTTCGAAAGAACTGGGGATGCACCCCTTCTGCTGCCATGTTTTCGTCATTGAACTGGACAAAGCCGTTGTTCTCAGATCGCCATTGCTGCAGATCTTCTCGAAGTTGAGAGGTGCTATCTTGCACACTGTTTTCCAGGTCGTGGTTCGGGCGAACACTCACGTTCACCTTGTACACTTTCTGAAAAACTGCGCCTAGTACTTAAACTTTTTCTTGCGGGTCTTCGACCACAAAGAAGTCATCGTCGAGTACGGCGTTATTGGAATCAATACCTGCTGTAGTCAGTATGTCTTCGTTGTCTGCCGTCCTGGGAAGCTTAAGACACGGAAAATCGCTACTTTTTCTTCGAAAGAATTTTTGATTTATGGAAACATACTCGGGTTGTTAGATCTAACAGCCCGAATTCTGTTGTTCCAGTACGTGTTCACAGAGACTCTATAATTCTGTACAATTAACGTCTGTATATTCTTAATAAGCGATTTCAGTGTCCTAACTTCTTCGCTGCGTCTGTCAGTAAACCGCCTGTACAAGGTTTAAAGTTTTGACAGGAGTCTACTCTTTTGTTGGTGTAGTGCGTCAATTGTCGTATTGCGGTACAAGTTTTCATTATTCGTGCGTGTATACCGTGGTATCGTACTGTCCATAGTTCGTTTGATTGTCTCGTCCAATTGAATTAGATACATGTCAATCTCTTCGTTTGACAAGTTTCTATTGGACGGAATGTGGAGCGCATCCGAAGAGAGTGCTCTAGTCATTTGTCGGGAGAAGCGTGGCCATCGCGCCCTACTGTAATTGCAGGTGTGCGTTTGGACAAACTCTCCTAATTCCGCAATGTCGTCGGGGATCTTAAATTCGGCATTTAGTCCGCAATGGTCACTAACATACACGAAAGTGTTCAAACAGTTTAGCGTTTGTGGGTTTGTGTCAGTCAGCTGCAGTCTTGCGTCAAACAGCAGGAGATCCAAGAACGATCCGCTCCTGGGAAAGGACGCGATCTCGGTAGTTTTTAAATCGAGTCTATACTCGACACTGCAAGCAGAACCAGCTGTAGAGCTTGTCCCCTCTGCGATTGGAAACCATGTTTCCCCAATAACCGTGGCGGACATTAAAGTCCCCGGCCATGATGAAAAAGTTCTCCTCCGAGTCCAGACTTAGACATCGAAAGAGTGAATCGAGCTCTGAACTAAGGGAGCTGGAGGAGTACGCCGACACCGCATACAGCTTCTTTCCACTGCGGAGAGAAATGCACACGATGCAGGCCTCAAACACATGAAACCGTCATACTTCACCACTATACACTACTTTGTGTTTTATGTTATTTTTTTTTATGAAGATCGCAACACCTTCTCCACCATTGGAGTTGGGCCGGTCTCTTCTGATAACGTTATAATTACTGTGCTCCAATATGCCTCTCCGTGTTAGCTTAGTTTCGCTAATCAGTAGCTCTGGGCTTTGGTCATCCGACAGTCTGTAGAGCTTGTTTTTTCGGGGGACCCCTATCAATGAATTTGCATTTACTGCAAGGATCTTAAAAGTACTCTCCGTCTGCGCAGCCATTAGGACTGGTGACGTGCTGTGTTCAGAATTTTGGTAACCTGCTGCTCTAACGAGCATACGTCTTTCAATGGAGGATTTAAAATCAGGCGTTGGACCGTGTGCTCTTGGCACTGAGGTTTGCGGGGCTACCTTTGGTAGTTGCTGTTTTTCCGTGCTTACCCAGACAGACGCCATTTGGGCGAAAGTCACTTCGCGTGTGACGGGTATGGCTGCCCCGAGTGGATTTTTCACTGGGGGCTGCTTCTGCAGAATGGCCTTTGTTTTCCGCTCCTGGAACTTGGAGCAACCCCGATAGTTGGCTGTGGCCAGCGTTCCCGCAGAGTGCGCACTTGAGCTGACTTCTGTCAGCTGTTCCCTCTTGCCCCAGGGGACAATTCTTAGAAATGTGGTTCCCGCTGCACTTCACGCATCGAGTCTGCATTTGGCAGTTCGACGCGGCGTGCCCGAACCTTTGGCAACGAAAGCATTGGACAATGCCATCGCCCCTTCAAATACTGTCCCACTGGCATTTGTGTTAATCTAAGAACTTTATTTTCTTAAGATTATCCACTTTGCTTGTGGGTGTGATCTGCACAATGTAGAAGGGTAATTTCCGCCCCTCTCTCTTTGCCTTTACTGTGGAGAAAGTCTTAACTCCGACGAACTCAATTCCCTCACACACTTGCTCTTTGAGCATTTGGAGGACCTAAGCTTTAAGAGCCGCAACTGGCATTTTTTCGCCTTTTGGCGTGAAAGAGGAGAACTCAAGCGTCGATCTCTTTAATAAAGCTTTTATTGTATAGTGGTCTTCCACTGTCTTGCAGTGGATTGAATGTTTATCAATACCTTTATTTCTAGTAATAAAAAAATTGCCTGCCCCTATGGCCTCCTTGCACATCTTGGCAGTCTGTTCAATATCCGCCTTGTAAATGTTGATGGCCGGCACCTTTTCTTTTTTCTGCTGCTGTTGTGTTGATTGTGGCTGTCGCTGTTGAGTTTCTGGCTGTTTTTTTGTTGCTGACTTGCTGGCGGCCTTTGATGCTGAGCTGCTGGCAGCTCTTGTGGTTGTGCTGCTAGCTTATGAACTTTTTCTGGCAGCTTTTGCTGTTGCGTAGCTGGCCGTTGTTGTTGCTGTGCTGCTTAAAGCTGTTGCTGGACAGTTGATGGGGGTTGTTGTGCTGTGCTGCAGCATTATTTTGCTGCTTCATTTTGGCTTGAAGCTTTATTGAAGCTTCTTTTCTTGCTGTTGCTGCAGATCCATTCTTCTTCTTGCAACAGTTTTCGCTTTTAGCTCTCTGACCTCATGCACAAGACCTCTGTGTTTCTTTTAAGCGCAGTACACGCTCAACTTCATCTTCGGTGTCACTGTCCAGCGAATCGAAGCTGTTACTGCTGACAGTAAACAGACCTTCCCCTCCATGGGACACGTACTGCACCTGTTCCTCTTCTACAACGGCTGCGGTAGTACCAGCTGACGGTGCATCACTTTGGTCTGCGTGTTTATGATTCGGCGTTTTCCGCTTTTAGGAGTGATATTTTTTCTCCTCCTCTTGACTGTGCCTTCCTGAGGCACTGGTTGTCTGGTAGTTTGATTGCGCCTACGGTTGTTTCGGGTCATCGTCCGCTTCCATGAGCGCGGACCGCTCGTTGGCTAACATTTCACTCACTCACTTGAAACTCACCGAAAATAATTGCAGCCCCTCAAAAGTTGATGGTTTCAAAGCCTTTTTTAATGCTTATATGTGTTTGTCAGATTTTTGAGTCCCATTCGCATCAAATTTGTGTGTCCCAAAAACTGTAGGCATTGTGTAGCGAAAACACATTTCTTCCGTTTCATCGAAGACAGAGCGCTCTTACTCTTTCTAAAACAACGCTGAGAGTTTCCAGCATTTCAACAAATGAGAATGTCATCAAATAGCGCAAGCTACGAATCCCTTGGACAACTATTTCGATGCGTCGCCGCCAAATTACCGGAATGTTTGAATATATTTCTTTCGTATACAGCACGTGTTGACCTGACCAAACCATATGTAGGTGTGTTTAGATTCAATGCCTGAATAAACTCTTCGTCACTGGGTAAATCTCAGTAGGCATCTAAGTGACACAAAATTCTAGCGCCTTCCATTTAGTTGAGAATGTCTTCAACTTTCGGAATACGATGTTTGTCAATGATTATTCGTGGATTAAGAGTCGGTTTGTAATTACCAATGTTGTGTAATCCAGTGTTTTTGTTTTAGAAACAATACGTGTTGGAGATGCCAATTCCGAAAACTCGCTTATTTTGTAAAATCCTAGGACAATCTTTAATTCCATTTCTTTGGCATAGATTTACGAGTTGGCTACAGGAATTTCTCTAGCATTCATAAGGGCCTGTTATACGTCAGGTTTAAAGTTCAAAGAAATTGGAGGACTTATTTACTTCCAAGCCGATTCACTGAATATATCATTATACTGATAACAAGATTGTTTATACGATTTTTTGCTGTCCAGAGAGTTTTGGGGTTTCCGATGTAACAGAATGATTGCTTTTTTGCAGGGGGAAATAACTTTAATATTTAAATAATTAAAATGTATTTCTCTTACGAAGTGAGGGATCCATTCTCTTCCCAAGAAAGTGTCAAAATGTCCATCTACAACATAGAAATTAAGTCTTCATACAGTTTTTCCAAGCGAATCAGTAACAGGAACACGACCGAAATTGTCTATTTGATTTGATGTAGTATTGATTGATCAAAAAGTTTTCGCACTTATGATTGCACAAGGTGATCCCGAATGCACCTCCATTTCGAGATTCACACATTTATTGTCAGTGTATCCTTGGCTTTGGGCATTATCGAATTGGTCGTGTTAATATTTCGGAGATATTCAACGATTTGATCGGAGCAACTTGGTACTTCCTCGTCGACGTCGAGGTGCAGTTTTCGATCTACACACTTTTGAAATATGACCCTTTCTGCCGCATGAGTGACACTCTGCATCGTGAAATTTACATTGGTGTCTCAAGTACATCCATTACATGTCGGTTGCTCATTCATTTGATTGTTTGTCCTTGTCTCGGTGTTTCCTTTTACTTCCTTTGCTTTCGTTTAGTTCACGTTGGCAGAGCTAAGTTTGTTCGTTGCCTCGCCTGCCGGTGCTGTTTTGTTCTTGACTTCAAACATTGTACTGCGACTTGCTTCCACGATTTTTGCTTCAGTGCACGCACTAGCAAACGTTAAAGGGTTTTTAATGATGATTACATTACATGTATCACAAAATGCAAGTACATGAGGGAATTGTTCACTCAACATTCTGTCCAGGAAATCTCCGTAGTCACATAGGCATATTTGTTCTTCCTTGAAGCCGAATTGCAGTTCTAAGACACAGTAGCTTACACCTAGAATTTGCTGGATTTATCGAGTTGTTCCCTTCTAGATCCGCTTTATTTGAAATGTAAAATATGGTTGATTATTACGAAGCTTACATGCTAATGGGGCATCAGTCTTCTTTATTAATATTAATTCATATATTGTAGGAGGAATATATTATGGATCATATTTATTTGCTCCACATGATTAAGAGGAACAATTATTTTATTCTTAGTAGCACATCGATTTATTGGGTATGTACCAGCTTGAGGACAAATATCTTTTCTAGGAGCTACAGTAATTACTAATTTACTGTCTGTTATTCATATACATTATCACTATTTTTTTTTCATATAACCGTATTAGTTTAATCTTAAATCCCGATATAGTTCCTTCCCATATTTATTTTAGTTATGAGGATACAGTATTAGCATTATGAAATCCTTATTAACTTGGGGATACTTGGTTAATTTCATTCCATTCAATATTTTTTATTTACTTATGCTATGATCAATTCCTAATAAGTAGTAAGTAAGGAAGTAAGTAATTCATTTATTAATAATTGGCTAAGCCGTCACCCTGGTTAGCAGCATTTTAAATTTTTATTTGAAATCTTTGCACAACTCAAGTTACAGTTCAAATATATTCAGTCATTAACAGCATTCTATATTAATAAATTGATTTTAAAAAATTGATATGAATTTTCCAGTCACATTCGTTTAAAAGTTGTAAGGTTTCGAGCATTGTTAATGTCTGTTTTCCAAAGAAGGTTATCCTTTGTGGTCTGAATATTGGGCATATACTTATAGTATGAAAGCAGTCTTCTTTCGATTTCAGATTACAAAGTGTACAGAATTGGTTGAACTTTCCATTATAGGGGTTACCATTTAATGAAAGAACTTCACATCTTGCTTTGAATATCAGAGATATTTCATCATAACTAAATGAGTCATGAAAATAATTTCTTTGGTTCAGATCATAATTTAGTTGACTGTATAGTATTCTGCTTTCTGACTCTCAAGCTTTTATTTTTATCGTTTTTCAGGTGTTGCTTTAGTTCGTTTGTATAATGCGGTATAGTTTATTTTTCAAAACACGTAGATTGTCCATGTCAATATGTAGGGTCTCGCCACAGTGGTTACTAATAGTTTGCCACCTTGCATACCACCAATCTGCGTTCCTTAACTCGTACAAGAACAGTTTCTTTGCTATTCGTGAATCTTCATATCTGCAAACTTAAGTATGAAGTCAGCCTGTGACTTGAGTGTCCGTTGACAATTTTAGTAGACCTGTTTCTAAATGTATAGCGTAATTAGGTGTATTGAATGGGAGATTGAAGAGTTTTTTAATGTAGTTCCTTTGGAATGCTTCAATTTCTTCATACTCATCAGCCCCCCACACTTGCGAGGCGTAACAGAGGGTGGATTTAACGACTGAGTTTTCTAAGATGTTTATTAAAACCTAGAGTTGGATTCAGTTTGACTCCCAAACATTTCACCTCTTTAACGGTTTCAAGTGGTTGACCATCGTATTTCCATTGCCTTTTTATGTGGATTCTTGGACATCGCGTAAAAACCATCACTTTCGACTTTTGTGTATTGATTTTTAATCCCCATCTCTTACAGTAACATGACAGGCGGTTGGTCATCAGTTGCATATGTTCCGGAGATTCAGCAAGTACGACTAGGTCATCTGCATATAGCAACACATTGATTGTGGTATTAGCAATTCTAACTCCCCCTGGCAGAGCATCTACTATGTCGTTTATAAACAGAGAGAAAAGCAGCGCGCTGAGAAGGCATCCTTGTTTCACACCTGCATTTTTTTCAAACCACTCTGAATAAGTAGTACCATCCCAAACCGCTGCATTGGTATGCGTGTACATTTCTTTGGTAGCATTTATCAATTTAGACGATATGTCTAGTTGTGATAGCTTATAGAAAAGGGCATTTTTATTGACAAGGACAAAAGAGTAAACTTTTTTGCCTCGAGCTTGATACGCTTTGACAATGGATGTTCGAGTGAATATCTGATCTCGAAATCGGTTAGAATATTTTTCTGTTCAACCCATCTTTCTAGCCTTTTTACCAAAATGCAGCAGAATATTTTGGCAATCGTATTCATAAAGGAAATTCCTCTGTAGTTTTCTGCCATGTCTATGGGTCCTTTTTTATGAATTGGAAAAATTACAGATTTCTTAAAAGAGGATGGAATTTCCGCTCCAGTAAAGACTTTGTTGTACAGAATTTCAAGACTGTTCCAGAACGAAGGTGTTGCATTTTTAAAAAATTCGTATGGAATCCGTCTTCACCTGGCGCCTTCCCATTTTTAACACTGAATATCACATCCTTTATTTCTTCAATAAATACGTCAGCGTCCAGTATTGCATCAACTGTTAGTGGCTCAGCGTAGGAGAAAGTTAAATCCACAGCACTTGTCAAAAGAAACTTAAAGTGTGTAGCAAGGTCACCAGCAGATACGCCTGTTCCGATTTTATAGTTTGATCCGTTCATTTCTCTTGCGATCTTCCAAAAATCCTTTGAGTTTGACCTAATGCTAATGCTTGCTGGTGTATAAATTCAGTTTTCTTCTGGTGGCATAGGTTTTTGTAATAGGTATTAGCTTTGATATACCAATTGTGTATGTTATGGTTTTGTGAGGATCGCAACGGTCGTAGGAATGCAAATGATTTTGAGCGTGCTTTAAGACAATTCCTAATAAATTATTTGAAGAAATTGCATTAGTAATATGAATTGCAATTTTAATAATAATACCATATTATAATTTAATAAAGTTTCGATGAATCACACGCACTCAAATATATATAAATTTATAATAATGTATAAAATTAAATATCTCCCTCCTAAAAAATTGGAGCTTATGAAATTGTTGATCGAAAAAATAAAAGGATATAACAAATAAAATTATAGATACTATTGATGTAATAAAAACTTAATATATTATAATTATTAATTAAACAACTAAAAGATATCAAAATTAAATTAAAAGAAAAGATTTTACTAAAGAAGGTAGTCTCCTTCCCAATAATAATGATACAAATAAATAAAATACTCAAGAAAAACAATTAGATAAATACGTTCCGATGTAAATAATTTAGTTGCATCACAAAAAGGTTGAGGAATTCCTATTAATCAAACTTTATTATAGCTCTTACGAATTTGAATCAATCTTCTTTATCAATATGAATTCTCCGAAAAAATTACCGTAAGTGGATAATTTATTCATAAGTCAATGACTTAAAGCTTAATTTCAATTTTCATATTACACCAATCAAATAAAAACATATTATTATAAGTAAAATAATCCACAAAATTTACATTTGTAATTTAATTATTTTTTACTTATATTAATTGCATAGGTTTGTCTCGTCTCCCAAATTTATTTTATTTTTTTGAATAAAAAAAGAAAATTTTATTACAAATTTAAACAGTTAATATTTCGTCCAACCATCCATTCCAGCCTTTAATTAAAGGACTCATGGTTATGCTACCTTTGCAAAGTTAATATACTACGGCCATCTAAAAATATCAGTGTGCAAGTCAGACATCAAATTAAATCCTAAAAGACATGTTTTTGTTAAGCAGGCGAACATTATTTTCGCCGGATTTCTTAAATAAATATTTCAGTAAAAACTTAAAATATATCAAATAAACAACTTATACTTTTAAACATTATATTTATTAAAATGCTTATCCCCTAAAATATTACTCTTCAAATATGACTTGACTATTCAAATAAACAAATACATTTGAAATATTAAATTAAATTTATTTCTTAAAAAACTAGATACCGTTAGCAACGAATAACATTTCATTTCTAATAAATTATTCAATATAATTTTTCATTCATAATTATTAAAATCGAGAAAATTATTGTAAGTTATATTTAGTAATAAGTTAGTCTTCAATTTTCTTTTAAAATACAAATTTTTCATTATATTTCAGTCTTAGAATACTAATCAACTTTTATCAAAATTAGTTCTTTCTTATAAAAGACTAAAACTTTTAGATATTATATTTATATTTAATGCTTATTTAAAAAATTAGTTAATAATTATTTATGAACTCATATTGATTGGAGCACAAATATTTTCAATGTAAATGAAATGGTCAATTAAATAAGCTTTAAATTGGTACTAGATATACTATCCCGTATATTTACTATGTTACTACTTATCTTACTTTAATAACAAGAGCAACGGTGATTTGTACATATTTTATAGCTAACATTTCTGTAATGTTTCATATTTAAATACACATAAATAATTTTTATTTTCACTCATTTACCATATACTTAAAAATAAACTATACCTTGATTTAATATTGATTCTTATATAAATTACAGAAAATTATTATTCTTATAAAATATTCTAACAACGCTATATAAATAGATTTACAATTTTAAGTACGGTACATAGCGGATTATCTATTATATAAAAATAATTCGGGTTTTCTTTCCTGACGCTATAACTCCAGAATGCACGAACCGATTGCCACGATTTTGCATTCGTTGGAAAGGTCTCGGGCTCCGTTAAATTTATAGCAAATAAAAAAAAATTCAGCAGAAAAGCAGGAAAACGGGGGAAATCATTTTTCACATACAGCGCCATCTCTGATACATAGCATGTAACACCAACCAATATGGTTTTGCATGGTGGTGGAAGAGATGGCGTCAATACGTGGTGTGTGAGTTCCCTTACAAAAATAAGTACGTTTCATTTTAAGTAGATGGCGCCGGTGCGTGATACGTTTGACAGCTACTCGTTGTACTCTGCTTAGTTAATTTCATGGGACATTTATTATGCGCGCGTTCTAAACCGCTAACTTAAAACCGGTATTGTGATCACTGTGAAATTGTGAATTTCAACAGCAGGCGTTTGTCCTTAAGGTGACAAGTTGAACTGTGAAAATAATGTGGATCGTGCATCTGAGGTTAAATTCACCTGTCTCTCCATAGTCCAAAATGCCTAGAGGACGACGTGCGAACATAGGCCGCCGCACAAGACATGCAAGCCAGCAACAAGTGTATTCACAGAACTTAAGCGAAGAAAGGTAAAATATAGTAAGAGAAAATGCCCGATTGAGACAACGCGTGAGCACACGAAGATCATTGGCATCATACAATTGCTTGGCATTCAGATTCACAGTATACAAATTGTAGATATGTGGGAACTTTGAATACAATTAAAGCTTTTTATACGGGATTGAAGAGAATTAATTTCGGTGAGGTACGTATGTACAAACATTTATTTCCTCTAGTCTGGTCTCTAGGAATAAATTTATTGACTTTAAATGCATTTTAAACTTTTTAAATTAAATTTAAAATTTCATTAGTATTAATTTCTCATGTAATCATTAAACCAATACTATTTTCTGTATTTATTTATCAGTTCTGTCAGCGACTGATACCCGACCAGGCAACATTGTTCTGCCTTTCATGTTCTCTCCGGCTAGTTTCCTAACAGTGCGTTCAAACGGAACAAATCTCTCTTTTCTCTTAACGGTGTATCCTTTCTTTTTTAGTGATAACCCAAATTTTCTGGCAATTTCTTCAACGAACCCTGAAAAGCCATTGACATATAACGTGTTCTTCCTTAAAAAAGCCATCGACAGCATGAGCACAGCCAATAAGCAAATTTCCTAATTACGCGACGCAAGCCTTCGTCGCTGGCCTTTTCCTAGCAAAAAAGAAATGCTTGCAAACGTATGCCATCTCTGAAACCTTTCACGCCCAACTAAACTCTTCGAAAGGTACTGTCTATGCACCGTTTCTCAAAAATCTTCCTGAATCGGAAATTGTAGACGAAATGACATGACATGAATGAGACACAAGCTGTCTTTAAATTTAAATAAATTGAAGATGGGAACCAACGCTCAACCGAGCTGGTCTTATTTACATTCGACCTGTAAAGACGTATATTCATACCCACCTTTCGCCTTACCCTCGCCTACCAGGCTACAGGCTGGTAATTTTCAAAACCCCAACCAAATTCATGACAACGCTTGTTCTAAATATATTAATATCTCCAATGGAACATGGAGGAGCAGTCCCCGACTGTCATAGCTCTTCAAGAAAACACACGTTGCACACCAATATACAACTGAGAAACAAGGCATAGCTCTGTTAATAAAAGAAACAATAACCCTCTTAGCTGTAGAAATAAAACTGGAGGTAAAGTTCACAGTGGTCAGTGTTCAATTACTATACTGGAACTTGAGCCTCCTCCCTATGTTAAAAGAACCCCGATCCATCTATAATAGTTAAGCTTCGAGACCTTTACAATAACATCATCCCAACGAGCAGTATTGTACGTTGGCAACACTAATTTCACTGCCAAAACAAAACAAAAACATAATCCTTCCTTACAAATAGAAAGATTTATGTTAAAGCTAATAACTGCTTCTCTGCTTCCTAGATAATCTTCAATGGCTTTCCTCAAAGTAGGCCACTATCTGTTGTCTTCTTTATCATTGCCTTCGATGACTTAAGCGAAATAATAATGCAAAAAAAGCTACTCGATTACTGTATTTATGCAGACGACATTTATATCCTGTGCAAACACAGTGATTAAAACATTATTTTCGAATGTCATCAGAAGCATACAAAGTCCGATGTATCCGGTGCCAAACTTTCACTACATAAATGTAAAACACTCCGTATCTCTCGTAAATAACCATATATGGGTTCAATGGATTCTAGGTTTGACCTTTAACAATAAGTACAGATGGAACGCACATTGTAGTGAGAATCAGAATCAAGTTGCGAGAGCAACTATTATTACACACATTAACACTCTTTGTACATTATCAAGCGCATTATACAAAGTAAGATCGATTACGATTTACCAATCTACGCAAACTGCCTACAATCTACAATCAATATAATAAAGCCACCCTATCACCAAGCCGTAAGACGTTGCATCAAGCACGGATTAGTGGAAGCTGGTCTCCCATCCATTGAAGAACGCGAAGTAGCAACTAGAGCAAAACTCTTTACAAAACTGGCGTTTCCCAACGACTTCATCATCAACAAGGACTACCTCTCTACCGCAACTTCGAGCAAAACAAAACACGCCAACTATTTCCATGTCACTAACTTGGGCAAACAAAAATGGAATTACCTGCTCGAAGTTTTGGCACCTAAAAGCCATCATCGCTTGTCATGGACTTGGCTACCACAACAAAGCAAACACGCCCAAAGAAGTACTATCTTCATCTTTTCTCAGCAACTCCTCATCTTTGAATTATGATGGATGGAAACTTTTATTTACGGACGGCCCCAAGACAAATACCGGCGTTTTGCTTGAGGTTGTTATAGACGGCGGCTCATTGCGCAGTATAGACATACTGTCAACTAGAGCATACATTTTTACTGCGGAAGCAATTGCTATTGAAAAGACCACGTCAATAGCTCTGAAGACAGCGGCAAATGTGTTATATATTCAGATAGTTTGACAGTAATAAATGCAGCTAGAAACTCTAACCATAACACTGAAATAATAAATAAAATAAAAGACCACCTCATAAGTGTTAAAAATAATGTGGGACCCAAGCCATGAGAGGATTAAAGGCCGCTGCAAATCTAACTCACTGCGCTCCCGTCTATTTGTTCGATATCAACACCAAACAAGACCTGTCCACCACAAAATTAAGTCAATCCTACTCGCGGACTGGCAGAACTACCAACAACACTATTTATCCATAAATAAGGACAGATCCAAACCAATCTACCCTACCGAGACTTCAAAAGCCACGAAGTTCACTTTCGCCAGAATGCGTCACTTACACACCAACATCTCCTCAAAAATGAAAACCCACATGTTCAACATGCAACTCCAGAGTGGATATTAAGCACGTCTTAGGCATAGGTGACTGCCCAACATGTATATCAACCACCCGGGTTGACATCTCAACATCTCCACACGAAATCTTAAGTGAACCTAATCACAAAAACATTCTTAATATGTTTAATTTTGCAACTAAATCCAAAATAAATATTTCGGTTCAATCATATTATATGCTTAGAGTCAGCCGAAAGCCTTTGCAGCTAGCGCTCAAGTTGTTTTTTTAAAGAATTTATGTATTTATAATCATAGATTAATAAATAATAATAATAATATTTCATCAGTTATTGTAAGTTCCTTAGAAGGATTGAGCTAAAGACCTTTACGAAAATTAATAACATTTTCATCCGCAAATCATTTATGTTAAGTATTACTAAGTGCATATTCTAATACATCTTAACGAATTACTTATTTTTGATTTTACAGATTTGCATCTTTTAATTAATTTTTTCATTTAATATATTTAAATTATACCAAATTAATCAATTATTTTCATTGTTTTATTTAATAAAACCTTAACATTTACATTATATTTTAATTTCATCTCATTGGTCATTAGCAGTTAACCTTCTTTTATAGGACTTATTCCAAAATGATTAACTATTCAATATTTAGTATTCAAAAACCATTTATTTGTATTAACAGTAATAATTTTAATAACATTTTTTACTTACGACTATGTTATACAGCTTTTGTCTTAATCATTTTGAAAATAATCGAAATTTCAATGTTTGTTTCAATTATTATTTATTATTTAATTTAAGATGTTAAATTAGTTTACTAATAACCTTCAAAGCTAGAAATATAAAAATATTTTTTTAAGTCTTAATAATTTTAAATTATTCCTTTAGAATTGCAGAATAATGTCATTATTGACCTGGTAGTCCGCAATACTTGTCAAACGCTTCATTGCGTTTTGCTGCGGATGTTTAATTTATTTTATTCACGATTGCTAAAATTCCATGCCCGTAAGCATTTATTTGCTTTATTTACAAAAGACCAAACTTGGATAGCAATTCAACTTTCAACGAATTTGATGCGCCTTTCGATCTCAAGAACTGGTTCCCTGCAATATTATTTCAATGTTCAATGTGCCTTCGACATTCAGGCCAGACAACACCCGAAGGAAGGTACGTTGAAATCTTTGCTATGGAAAACAATCTGACCCAGCTTGTAAATCCAGCATAAAATCATTCCGCCAACACACTGGACCTGCTTCTCACCTCTCATCCTGATAAATATTCTTTTGACATATCGTCGCCTCTGATAAATATTGGTGCGTGAAATAACGCCGAGCGAAATAAAACCGAATTTTAATGTTCGGTCTTATTTCACTTTGCTAAAGTGAAATAAAGCCGAGTCGGCCTTATTTCGCTTTGCATTTATAAATACGTTCAGATAAAGATTCCTACCGAATTGTGGAAACATTTGCTTCGGCTTTATTTCACAAGCAATGTTCGGCGTTATTTCACTTTGTCAATGTGAAATTATGCCGAATTCTAAAATTCGGCATTATTTCACTTTATGAAAGTGAAATAACGCCGAATTCTGGAATTCGGCGTTATTTCGCTCGGCGTTATTTCACGGCACCATAAATATTCTTTTGACATATCGTCGCCTCTAGGCTCATCAGACTACTGTGTCGAATAAGCTAATATCTCGTTGTCGCCACAAACAGTTAAAGAACAAATTCCGAAAAGTACAATATGGGTATACGAGAAAGCCAATTGGAGCGGACTCAACAACTTCTTTAGACATTTTAACTGGTCTACTATCGGTAACTTCCTCGATAGTAGCGTGTACCGCTGTTTATATGATCACAAACATTCTTCTGCTGTGCATGAGATCCTTCATTCCGCATAGCGTGTGAGTGTGTAGAGTGAAGAGTATCAAACTCAGACAAAATGCGTGGTATGGCTCGAGCTACAAACAGGCTATCAGAATGAGAGAGTTGACTTTCAGGTTATACAATACCAACCCTACAAAGGAAAACCAGAATAAGCTTAAACGGGCCAGAAATGACTGCAATGCAATAATCCGACGTGTGAAATTCTCCCATAAACAATAGTTGAGGCAAAAAGTGCTGCAATGTCCTACTCCATCTATCCTACTCCCAAGACCACCCTGCACCTACTAAATAGAATCCAAAAGCGAGCGATAAAACTTATAGGAGACAACGATATCACGGGTTCATTAAACTCGCTTGAACATCGATGTACCGTGTCTTCTTTGTCCGTGTCTTATCGTTATTTTAACAAACGATGCTCAAGTGAGCTAGCCAACTGCATTCCTCCTCTCCTTGAATTCGACCGTAATACACGTCTCGCCAGGAATGCACATCAGTTTGCCCTTAAGCCTGCTTTCAGACGCACCGTGAAATTTAGACCGTGCTGTGTTTTGATCCCGGACAATTAAGTGTTTTAATAACCCCTTGAGTACGCGCAAATTAGGAGATTTCCGGAAACCACACCCGTTAGTGACATGAGAGTCCGTCACCTGACGAGCTTAGTAGGAATGCCAAAACATGAAATTATGGTGTATGGATCGTCCCGTTGCAAGCTGTTATATACGTATATCTATGGGCATGCGTCATTTCAGCGGTTCTCACGCATTTTTCAGCATCTGCCATAGCGTGGATTGGTCTGAACTCAGAAAAATTCGATTACATATTTGCAATTGGTTTCAGAAAAAACGTCAGAGAAGATCTGGTTGCGCTGCTTAGGAGTCTTGGAGAAACGTCTCTACGATTCCGCTCATAGGGCATCCGACCACGTTTTACAGATGAGTTGTTGCATGCTTGACAGATCTCTTTGTCCCCCACCCTCGGCCGTCAGCTACAACTCATCTGTATCTAACCTAAAATATTTGTCGATCTGGGTCCAATTACTAATTCCGGATCTGCCAAGCTGTCAACTATCCGCTTATTAGTAGTTTATTGTATGTGGCGATACCTTGTTTCGCGTTTATAGAAAATGCATGATAAACGGCTTTCAATGAAAGCTTGTTGTACTTCCAATGTTCCTCTGTATAAGTTTTGAGTTGCTAAGGGTGCGAACTCCGGAAGTTGAACTTGCTTGCCCCATTTTCATTTGACACCATTCACTCCGAAGGCGCCTCGTATTACTGCAAGTGGTGTCATCTTCATTTCTGTGTGGGGACTGGCTTTTCCATATTTCGGTTGTACTGGTGCTAGTTGACTGTACTTGCCGGTACAGCTTCATCTTCTTGCCAAATGTAAAATATATAACACAACTAACGATAATAATAAAATATGAGAGATATTGACCCATATTGAGCTGAAAAAAGAGGGAGCTGAAAGAAAAAAAAATCTAACTAATAAACACTTTCGCCAATTGAATACAAACAGATTTATTTTTCTCTAAGATTTTGAAATTATGTGTACGCATTCCTATACTATATATAATTAAATATCTAACATGATTTCCGATTATCAAATTCAAACAAGAAGTATACTAAAGAACAATAATAACCAAATTCCACTTAGTTCCAAGTCTTATACCTTAATTAATTTTCTTCTTATCTTTAACTTGTAAATCAGTTTTACTACCTTGCATGGACTTCATGCTAGGCAGCATTTCTGTAAATATGATAGTCCCAATGAAAACCAAAATCGTACCAACCCAATGGGATAAAGTAAACGGATTTTGAAAATATATAATCGAAAAGAGTAACGATACAAATTTTCTTAGCGTTACAACAAGTGTTACTGTAAGTGACGTACACTCGGTTGTTAGAACGTAGACGGAACTTATACAAACGTATTGAGTTAGAACATTTCCTATTAGGTACAGCCATGTTATTGGTATATTAAGACCAGTCACAAATGGAACTGCAACTGGTATGCTATTCGAACTAATCACAATATGTTCCCAAATATTACGATACATCAAAAGAAATCCGGGAAGTGGCAAAAGATGCTGCGAAAAGAAATGTATAAATTTTTTTAATTATATACTTGAAGATGATGTTCGATATAAGTGACAAAGTTATACCGTGTAAAAAAGTGCTTCATGTGGATGCTTCCCATAGCGTTTGTACAAGACCTCTTGATAGATACCCATTCGTGCAGAGATAAAAAGTGCAACAGTGAGTAAGGTTATACCAAGACTCCACCAAAAAAGAACTGAGAACTGACTTTCCCCTTGGCTTGGATCTTTTAGTGCTGGATTGCTGGTATCTTTCTGTAAATAAAGGCAATTTTGTAAATGTATTATACTCTGAAACCGATGGAAATAAATGTAATTACTTACAACTTCTGATCCTGAAGCTATTGTGCATGTGATTATTCCAACAGTTATCATGAATACAGAGAGATATTTCGAGAATTCGTAACGCTTTTTGAGTATTAAGATTCCCATTATCATGTTAGCGATGAGTGATCCCTGATAAAAAAGATATGAAATCAAATGTATATTCAAATTCCATACATATTTCAAGGTCAACTGACTAGCATGATGAATGAATGAACTTCATAGTCGTGCAAAGATCACCAAAACGACAGACGAAAACAACAAGTCAGATGAATGAGCAAAGTTTAATTGGAAGTAAAATTTTAAAATCAACTCACCGCTCTAAATATCATATGCAACGGCATAGGAATATTGAAATCAAATGCATAATTGTTACATACACTCGATACGAAAAACATTAAAACCAAAACGGAATAGTCTTTTATGCCAATTTTTGGTTTTTGTTTGCCCCATTTAGCCGTAAATATGAAACCTTCGATAGATATAAACAAAAACTGCAGGAACGTTATGAGATTTCCTGACCCAGGATCAGTTCTATAAAAGTATGTAAGTAAAAACACATGAAATTCGCATATTACCGTGTAAGCAATTTATGCTCTTACTTGACCAGCAATTCAAGGAATACAACATTACTGCAGCAACCAACAAACACCAGCACTATCGCCAATGTTGCCTTCGCATTCATTTCACAGAATTGTCTTTTATAACAAGTGTCACGACTTACTTAATTAAATAAATATTTGCATATAAATATCTATCGCTTACTCTGCAATAAATTAAAAAAACAATTTCTGAATTATAGGGAAAATAGGAAAATTCTTTATACAAAAGACACACGTGAACTATTCCATTTAACAACCACTTATAAAAACAATCTGTCTAGTCATCAGAGAAGCTCTTGACTGACTTTAGAATTCATTCCTTTTATCTGTCGATTTAGATTATAAGTTTCGAAACTTCACAAATTTATTGCATAAGTATACAAGTAATCGAACTACTTATTGAGTGCTCATGATGAGAAACTATTTCTATCAGGAATTTAGTGTGATAGAGATTTTTATGCCACAAATCAAATATCAAACAATGTCTTCTTCCACTTGCCGCTTCTACCTGCCATATGACAGCATTTTTTAATTATTTTTCTGTCCCTGTATTTGTTTGTAGCGTGTGTGCTGTTTGGAACAGCTGATTCCAGCCAAATTAATGAATTGCAAATGAATTGCTTACTGTTCGATAAAGCGAATTCTTGAAATCCGATTTGGAATTCTCTTAGACGAAAGTAAAAATTATTTTTAACGGTTTCTTATTCTATGTATATCTATTTATTTCCCACGAATATTAAAAATATCAATTAAAAGTTGACTTTGCCGCACCATGCACAGAATTCGGTGAACCAGAACTAAGAGAGCAAAGAGATATCCATCTTCGGCCATTTTTGCCCCTAGTCCACAAAAGAGAAGAATGTAAGAGTAGTCGAAATACCTCTCTTATTTCTGCTGTGTACCATGACCAGAAATAATGTACTATTGAGATATTCAACTCAGCCCCTGGCAACTCTTTGAATTTTCTCTTAAATCACGCATACTACTTTAACTTTAACGCACATAGCTTATGACTGTAGGGTAGCGCAATGTTGCTTTAAAACACGTGTCTTACAACTCCTATCTGTAGAGATTTTATAACAAAAACATGAAAAAAACTCTGTCAGATGAAATCAAGGGGCGAGAGAGGTAGAGGTTGACTTTCTCGGTGTATCGTGGTTTCTGACCATGACTAAAGTAAAATTTCCCATACAGGTTAACAAATTGCTATCGATAATTTTGATTGAAATTGTAACACTGCATTCTGTTAGGCATATTCTCAAGCATTTTCTAATCACTGCGTACTCTTAGGCACTTAGGTATATAAGTATTATAAATTGTGCTATGTTCTATATTTCAATTTTCAACCAAAAATTACGTTGCCTATCCTTGTGCGAAGATTTTCACTCCAATGTGATTTTATTATGTTTTTCCAATTGTTCTCTTGACTTCGTGGTGACAATATGTTTCATTCCTGTGCTCTGTGTGAATAAATACAATTTAATTCTCTGTTAGTAATATTGTTTTTGTGTGTGCATCTTTCACTCCGATAAAATGGAGAAAAACATTAATGCATATAAGCAGACGATCCTGCCTGATAAAGCATCCATTAAAAAAATGATTATACAGAACAGTGTGTGATTGAGCTGAATAAAAATAATGGCGGAAAAAATAGTATGGACTGGTGAAATGACGATATTCCCTGAACAGTTATGCCTGTTGTTGGAGAGACACGGCTTAACGCTGAGGATGCAACCACGCCAACGTGCTCGAATGTTGTTAAAGTGGCACAAGGTAAAGCAATTAAATTTGTGGGCCCAAGTATCCACGTCGGAATTGTCGGTAACAATGACGCTACCACCGTGAGTGATGAAAAGGCTGCAAAATGTATCAGGAACATTCCCAATATTTGTCATTTTCCAGAACTAATTGCGGTAAACAGAAGCAGCAGACAGTTTCTTTTTTTTTCTCCCAAATAAAGTACGTCTGCTACTACTACTGGAGGGCATGGGCCTGTGCATCCAGGGCAAAGTTGTTGATTGCTCTCAACTTGGCGAGATGCCAGCAACGATCCCTGTAAATGCACAGGTCAAGTTGACATACAGCCTCCTCGCGGCGCCCTCTGCATAACCTCTACTGCAGCCGCTTAGAGGTGAACCAATGTATGCAGCGACCCCTTGTCCGGGGGTTTAAGCCAGGACCCGGTCCTCCAGGTTCGGGGGTTTCGCGTGGGGTTAACTTCCCCACCGTGTAAAACACTCATTAGTTCAGAGACGGCAACAAGCCTCGGATACGGATGACCCTACTGCTGATTACCATGGACAACGAAACAAGGACAACGATTTTCGGTTCTCCACGTGGAATGTGAGGTCACTTAACAGACCACGCGCAGCCGATGAACTTGCGGAGGCCCTAGAAGCCTATAAGGCTGACATCACCGCCATCCAGGAGGTGCGATGGGATGGGCCGGGCAAAAAGAGGATGAAAAACTGCCACATATATTACGGCGATTGCTACAAAGAGCGGAGGCAGCGCTTGTTTGGATGCGGTTTTGTTGTTCGAGGCAGACTTAGGCAAGAAGTCTTAAGCTTTAGATACATAAGCGAACGCCTCACAACAATCCGCATCAAGGCAACATCAGCCTAATTTGCGCCCACGCCCCAACGGAGGACAGAGACGATGATAACAAGGATGACTTCTATGATCTCCTAGAAAGAACATACGATCAATGCCCCAGCTACGACACCAAGATCGTTCTGGGAGATTTTAATGCAAAGCTGGGCAAGGAAGAAATCTTTGCTAAAGTCGTTGGAAACAGCCTACACGACAACACGTCCGACAATGGACTCAGGCTGTTGGACTTCGTGACAGGGCGAAACCTCACTGTAGCCAGCACGTGTTTCCCTCACCTCAACATTCACAAAGGGACCTGGCGGTCCCCTGATCAATCAACCGTTAATCAGATTGATCACATTGCGATCGACGTCAGACACTCCTTCAGTGTCCTGGATGTCCGAACGTTCCGAGGTGCTAACATCGACTCGGACCATTACCTTGTTGTAGCCAAGGTCAGAACTCGGATATCGATTGTACAACGGAGTAGAGCAAGACCAAAACAGTTTGACGTTGGAAAGCTACAATCGCAATCGACCGCTGGCAACTTTTCCGATCGAGTCTCCCTTAAGCTCTCAGAGAGTCCAACCCTGCCAGGCGAAACAATCGACGAACAGTGGAACCGTTGTCAAAACGCCATCAGAGAAGCTGCCTCTGATGTGTTGGGTTTTAAAATGCCACCAAGAAAAAACTCATGGTTTGACAATGAGTGTCGGCAGGCGCATTCAGCGAAGCTAGCAGCATATAAGGCGACGCTGGATAGAAGGACGAGAGCGGTTCGTGAGCTCTACGAACTTAGAGAGAAGCATGAGAAGCGCGCGATCGAGGAAATGGAGAGGTGGTACGGCAGAATTAATATCCGAATGTTTTACCAGCGGGTGAAACATCCAAAGGGTACAAACATCGGACAGAAGCCTGTCGGAACGAAGAGGGGCAACTCGTAGTAGAGTCGCAGTCGATACTGAGAATCTGGAAGGATCACTTCTGCAGACTGTTAAACGGCGAATAGGACACCAATACCGCTGTCAGGCAGAATGTCCACGCCACGCAATGGACGACGATAAAACAGAATTCCGTCCCCTCGATCTAGACGAAGTCAAGGTAGCGATATCGAGACTGAAGTCGAACAAAGCTGCTGGAGCGGACGTATTGTCCGCGGAACTGTTTAAAGCAGCTAGAGATGATCTGGTTGGGCGCATGCACCAGCTCATCTATAGGATATGGTCAGAGGAAAGCATGCCCGACGAGTGGAATCTAAGTATCGTTTGCCCGATCCACAAGAAAGGAGACCCCCTTGACTGCGCAAACTATCGGCGGATAAGTCTCCTTAACATCGCCTACAAAATCTTCTCTGCCGTTCTGTGTGAGCGCCTGAAACCATTCGTCAACAACCTGAGAGGTCCTTATCAGTGCGGTTTCAGGCCTGGGAAGTCCACTATCGATCAAATTTTCACATTACGGCAGATCCTCGAAAAAACCCAAGAGATGCAGATCGACACCCACCACCTATTTGTCGACTTTAAGGCCGCATATGACAGTGTGCATAGAGACGAGCTATACAACGCTATGTCTAGTTTTGACATTGCTTAACTCGTCAGCTTGTGCAGAATGACAATGGACTCTCGCTGCTTCATCAAGGTCGGTAACGAACTCACCGAGACCTTCAATGTCAAAAAGGGTTTTAGGCAAGGCGACGCGCTATCATGTGACTTTTTCAACATTGTACTTGAGAAGGTCGTGCAAAACTCACACGCCAATACTAGAGGCACGATCTTCCAGAAGTCCGTTCAACTGCTAGCATACGCGGACGATATTGACGTGATTGGCCGAACTCAGCGAGCCGTCAATGAAGCGTTTGCTTGTATTGAGACGGAGGCGGCAAAAATGGGTTTAGCGGTGAATGAGGGCAAAACAAAGTATATGCTGTCATCAAGAAAGGACACACAACATCGACGACTCGGTCAGAACGTCACCATAGGCAGCTACAACTTCGAGGTAGTGGAGGACTTCGTCTACCTTGGCTCCCAAGTAAATAGTGCGAACAACATCAGTACTGAGATTAAACGCAGAATAACTCTTGCCAACCGCCGTTTCTTTGGGCTCAAGAAGCAATTGAGTAGTCGAGCCCTCTCTCGAAAGACCAAGCTCACCTTATATAAGACCTTGATCATCCCTGTCCTGCTGTATGGCGCGGAAGCTTGGACTATCTCAAGAGCGGATGAAGACGCACTTGGTCTCTTCGAGAGGAAAGTTCTGCGTTCAATCTTCGGTCCTGTTTGCGTTGAAGGTTCTTGGAGAAGGGCATGAGTCATGAGTCTAGTCAGGCGTCTACGGATTCAACGCCTAAGATGGCTAGGCCATGTAGAGCGCATGGACAACACTGCTCCAGCCCGAAGAGTCTTCGACTCCAAGCCAGTGGGACAACGCAATAGAGTACGACCACGAACCCGATGGCGCACTCAAGTGGAAAAAGACCTCAACCAAGTTGGAGTGCGAAATTGGAGGCAGCTGGCTAAAGAACGTGCCAGCTGGAGAGGATTGTTGACCGAGGCCCAGGTTCACCCCGGACTGTAGCGCCACAAGAAGAAGAAGAAGAAACTACTACTACTACTACTACTTATTGTGTTTTCTTTCATTTTTATTTGCAGTTTATATAAATAAACCTTTCGACTTATTATAATACTCTACAATCGATGATAACTGTTTTACCAGATCCAATCTCAATACAGATACTTTACAATACAGTACATTTACTTTTCATTCCATTGTACGAAAAAGTGCAGAGTTGTCGGTAAACGCAAATCTCCATTGATACACCTTGGTATGTGTATCAGCACAACAACAACATAGTCAGAATGAAGACCTAGGGTCTCCGAGGTCGCCAATAAATCTAGGTTTCCTTAATCATAATAATAATAATATGGGTGGCGCTACAGAAGTACACAACTTATCCTTTCACTTTTGAAAGAGAACAGGAGATCACAAAATATAAAATTTAACACCCTATTAATATTAGTTTTCAAGTTTTTCTCCGCAGTAGGTTACAAATGTGCTTCTACTCCATTGAAGACAAAGAGAGCTTGGTTAAAATCAAGCAATTAGATACATTCTGGGTCACAGGGTATTCTGGGCGAGTATAAGGACCTCGAACTCAGTCCACAGGATGTTCTGGAACAGTATAAGGAGCTCAGGCACCAAACAATTTTACTGGTGCTAAGGTATTGGGCATATGAGTAGGTACTCCGAAATGCGTAAAATGCTACAAAGCTGGTGAATGTGAACTAAAGAAGCTCCTAAAACTCAAATCGACAGCGTTGTGCGAATCGTACGGCCATCCGGCTACTCATAACGGGTGTCCCAACTGGTTAAAACTCAAAAAAGAAGGGATAAGTTAAGGGAGTCATCGCGAAATAAACGGACAGCTCTGCGCAATTCTGTTGCTACTGATGTTCTTAAACCACTTACGACTTTATTAGTAACAAGGATGGTAGAAGAACCGGAATCTTTCTATTTACATTCCATTTCATTTTGTTGTACGCGTAGAAGGACCTCTCTGTGATGAGCACGCGGCTTCCACACCTCAACATCCATAAGGCGATCTCCTGATCAATCAAACGCCAACATCGACTCGGACCATTTCCTTGTTGTAGCCAAGTTAAGGAGAGAGAAGTACTCAGTCGAGACAGGTAACTAGGGTTGGAAGTCGGATAGCTGCAATCACAACGGATTGATAGGATCTTTGCCGATAGAGTCTCCCAGAAACTCTCTGAAAATTCGACAATGCCTGCACATACAATAGAAGAAGAATGGAAACGTTGTCAAAAATCAACCAAAGAAGCTACCAACGATGAGTTGTAAATCCGTCAGTATCCAAGGCATTTGGTTGTCTCTGAAAAGTTTATTTTTTACGTGGTGAGAGCGTTAACTTCGGGCACAACCCCCAACTGGGAGTCCACGCCCATTTTATTTACCTTTTGGCGAAGGGTCCTGATGGTGAGGCATCGCTAAGGGTTGTGAGTGCCGTCGTTGACTCTATATGATAGGGTTCCTCCGCCGCCAACTGTACTCTTAAATTCCAACAAGACCTTAGAGGCAACCCTTTAGATCTGAGCTCCGAATATGTCAGAGTAGCTCAAAAACGGGGGTGTGCTAGGTATCTTCGGATGTCGCCGTTGGCTAATGATGATGAGCTCCACCGCTGCCAACCGTAAAGAGAGTTGAATCCTGATACAGACTTACCCACTCTCCCCCATTAGCAGCCGCCAATGACTTGCCACAGGGGTTGGGTACCCCATATTCAGTCGAAGGTGATCGGCTCCACGATTTCACCACTTGGAGGTGAGAGTAGGACTTTCAGTGCAGACCTGTGCCTGCATGAGTCGCTTGTCAACGCTTCGTAATCTTACGCTGAGATTTTTTGATTTCATTGTTTTTCTTCTCTTTGTTATTTAGATTAAGTTACTCATAAGCATACGCTCAACATACTCTGTCATGTTGAGTAGACAGATGTACATAGATTGAAGAGAAATTCTAACTAACGTTTGCCTTATTCGATCCAATATATGTATAAATCTATCATATGCTAAAAATATCGTTCAGAGGCATGGGCCTGTGCATCCAGGGCAAAGTTGTTGATTGCTCTCAACTTAGCGAGATACCAGCAACGATCCCTGTAAATGCACTGGTCAAGTTGATATACAGCATCCTCGCGGTGGCCCGTGGCTTTGTGGGTATGTGCGTCGACCCCAACCTCGATGTCGTAGGTTCGAATCCAGCTCGAGCGACAAAAATAATTTTCACGGCCCCACCTCTTTCGAGTTACTGACAATGCTCAAAGAGTATTTCCTGTCTTGAAAAAGCTTCTCAAACAGCCGTTCGGATTCGGCATTAAACTGTAGGTCCATTCCACTCGTGAGAGAACAATAGCACGCACAACACGAGTGGTTGCTGAGAATCTAGGCCCTGGCCCCCTATGGGCCATATATATATATATATTAATAATAATAATAATAATAATAATAATAATAATAATAATAATAATAATAATAATACTAATAATAATAATAATAATAATAATAATAATAATAATAATAATAATAATAATAATAATAATAATAATAATAATAATAATAATAATAATAATAATAATAATAATAATAATAATAATAATAATAATAATAATAATAATAATAATAATAATAATAATAATAATAATAATAATAATAATAATAATAATAATAATAATAATAATAATAATAATAATAATAATAATAATAATAATAATAATAATAATAATAATAATAATAATAATAATAATAAATAATAATAATAATAATAATAATAATAATAATAATAATAATAATAATAATAATAATAATAATAATAATAATAATAATAATAATAATAATAATAATAATAATAATAATAATAATAATAATAATAATAATAATAATAATAATAATAATAATAATAATAATAATAATAATAATAATAGTAATAATAATAATAATAATAATAATATAATAATAATAATAATAATAATAATAATAATAATAATAATAATAATAATAAAATAATAATAATAATAATAATAATAATAATAATAATAATAATAATAATAATAATAATAATAATAATAATAATAATAATAATAATAATAATAATAATAATACTAATAATAATAATAATAATAATAATAATAATATAATAATAATAATAATAATAATAATAGTAATAATAATAATAATAATAATAATAATAATAATAATAATAATAATAATAATAATAATAATAATAATAATAATAATAATAATAATAATAATAATAATAATAATAATAATAATAATTTTTTTTTTCCTTTAAGGGAGACCGGAGAAATGCGTTACGCACCATAAGGAGGCCGTTCTGGCGTTGACCCGTGACCGTCCCCGTCTGTCGGACTCGTTGAAATTACCGACTAAAACTCCGTATACCCTTTTGGCGTCTGACCCACCCCCCTGGGAGCACTGTATGCATTACTTCAGGGGGGTTGTCATGTTTTTCTTGCGGGCTCAATTGTTTCCCGATTATCATCTTCTTCTCTTTTTTTTCTTCTGAGAATGTCTTCTACGAAGGTACAGACCTTATGCCACTTTTGATCGCTGTCTAGCATCTTCTGCACAATGTTTTCTGGTGTAATGTCGCCTATGCTGCTCACCAGATCTCTGCGTTCGATTTCCCATCTGTTGCAGGCGAAAAATGTGTGCTCGACATCGTCTGTTTCAGAGTCACCATACCGACAGGCAGGATTGTCCACTTTACCTATCTTGAATAGGAAGGCGTGGAAGTAACCGTGTCCGGTGAGAAACTGGGTGATGTAATAATTTACCTCACCGTGTTTCCGGTCGTTCCAGTCTCTTATGTTCCTTATAAGTCTTGCTGTCCACCTTCCTCTGCTCTCCGAGTTCCAGCGCTCTTGCCACTTCTCCTTAGTGTGTTGTTTTGCCTCCTCACTTGCCTCTGCCAATCCAGTTTCAGTCTTCTTGTCGTAGACGTACTTCCTTTCTGCCGCGAGGAGATCTATTGGGGTCACTCCTGCGACCACGAGAACGGCTGGTTCTGAGACTGTTCGTTAAGAGCTGGCTTTTCGTAGAGCTCCGCGTCTTTGCACAGCCGCCATCTGTTTTCGGTACTTTTCTTGTTTTAGTGAGTCTGCCCAGATTTCGCTTCCATACAGGAGAACCGCGTGAATTGTAGACATCAGTAACTTCCGTTTGGCAGCAGTCGGTCCACCTATGTTCGCCATAAGCTTGCTGAGTGAGGCAGTTGTTTTTGCAGCTCTTTCCGTTGCAGTCTTTATTTGTTGCCAGAAAGTTAGCTTTGTATCGATCCTCAATCCCAAGTACTTCACTGCAGCGCTGCTTCGTATCACTTCGGTGCCGACTTGGATGTCAATTTGGGTGGGAATCCTCTTCTTCGTCAGAAGAACTATCTCCGTTTTCTCGGTTGCCAGGCCAAGCCCGTGGTCATCCATCCAGGAGTTCGCTCGTCGCATGACCTGAGATAGCTTCCTTTGCGCGTTTTCTGTGTCTCTTGCCGTTATCACAGCCGCGATGTCATCTGCGTAGCCTACCAGAAAGGTGTCTTCAGGCATATCCATACAGAGGATATCGTCGTAGGAGATGTTAAAGAGGTCTGGTCCTAAGATTGATCCTTGCGCTGCGCCTGATGTTACTCCTTTTCTCCGTGGGCCTGCTGTAGTCTCATAGGTCAGCTCTCGATTCCTGAGATAGTCCTTCACTATTCGTAGAAGATATGCTGGTGCATGGAATCTTCTTTCGAGCGCGTTGATGATGTCGCTCCATCTGGCCGAGTCGAAGGCGTTTCGTACGTCGAGAGTTGCTAGCAGGACAATCTTCCTGGAGTAGTGGTTTCCTTGCTGTGCGATTTGGGTGGCGTGCATTACTTCTTTAATGGCTCCGATCGTAGATCTGCTACTTCTGAAGCCATGCTGTCTCTCTGACAGGTCACCTGCTGCTTGTACTGCCGCTGTTAGACGTGGTCTTAGCAGCTATTCAAAGAGTTTGCCGGCGGTGTCCAGCATGCACAGAGGTCTGTATGCTGATGGGGAGTCATGGTCTCCTTTGCCTTTGCTGATCAGCACCAGACGTTGTTGCTTCCAGCTCTTGGGGAAAACGCCTTCCTCAAGGCAGCGGTTCAACATGTTCAACATCAGGCCAGGGCAAGTTTGAACGACCCTTTTCAGGATTTCTGCAGGAATTCCGTCCGGGCCTGGGGCTTTTTTCTCTTGAAGCGACTGTGCCGCTATGCTCAACTCTTCTTCGGTAAAGTAAGGGATTTCCTGTTGAACCACTGTGGTGTCTGGTGGTCTGACTGGATGAGGTGGAAATAGTGTGCTAACGATGCGGTCCATTTTTTCTTCGTCGAGGACGGGCGGTGCCATTTGTGCTCCGAATTTCCGCATTACGATCTTGTAGCCCAGTCCCCAGGGGTCATT